>JAMFTG010001520.1:0-10000 GCA_023974075.1 Chaenocephalus aceratus
TTTTTAAATCTTTTTTTCCTTCTTATTTGTTATTGTTTGGTGCAGGCACGAAACATACCAATAGACATACATTGCTTCTACACTTATACACTCGTTCTGTGTCAGAATACTGAAATCTGTATTTTTTAAATCTGTTTTTCCTTCTAATTTGTTATTATTTACATTGCTTTTAAAATCGTTCTGTGTGACACGAAGAAAATGGCGAAATCGTGTTGGTGAATCAATAGATTAATGTTGTGACTATAACACGGAATGCCGTGAGACTGTGTTGGAATATACCAATACATAATGCTTAAAAAATAGCACGATTGAGCCTAACGGACCCTACACACGGCGGCGTGCGTTGCCGCTTCAACGCTTCTGCCCATTCACTTTGAATGGGGTGACGTCACGCCTCGCCGAACTGCATTGTGGGAGCAAAGCGTAGCTGTTCTCGCGGTGCTCGCTGCAAAGTAGAGCAATGTTCTACTTTTGACGCTTCGACGGAGGCGCCAGCCAATCGAATCATATGCCAGTGCAAGCACTAGCCAATCCAAACCGCGTGCTTGTGTGTCTGGGGCGGGAGATTCATGTGATTGGTTGTTGGTTGAGTTTCAGCCCCCCCCCCCGCCGGCAAGCGACAACGCACGCCGCCGTGTGTAGGGGCCGTAACTGCTGTCTTCGATGTATGAGTTACATCTTACACTTGTTGCTTCAAAAACCCGTATCCAAAGACGTTTTTCTCCATCTTCCTTTTCGTTTGAGATAATGTGTTGCAGAATTCCATCACTGGGGGATGCAGTGTTTATCTGGCAGTCAGTCTGTGTTTGAAGCAGCATCAGATGTCTTCAGAGGCGTCACAGTCAACCGTCAGTGTCGTTCGCAGCAGGGAAGTGTTTGTGTTTGCTCTGTTACCGCCACGGCGTCTCTGAAAATATTAATTTCAGTGGATACGGTCGTCTCAATCAGAGCTAATATAGAGGCCTTATTGTTGGTATTGATACCGGCTAACATCCGTGTCTCCTCCTGTTTACCAGGCTAAGGATGTTGCGTTTAATGGGAGTAAGTGTTTCTGACAAGCAGCTACATTAAAGGATGAAAGTCCAGATGGACGGGTGTTAAGCGAACCAGAGAGAAATGAAAAGAGACTGCAGGTAGTTGGAGATATCCCTGTTTTGCATAATGCAACGTGGTCAAGTCAACTGAATTATTAGTGGCAGAAAATTAAGTGAAAATAAAGGCGACATTTAAAATGTTTGATTCATGCAAGTTACAACAAATTACAACAAATTACAACAAATTAAAAGTAATACAATTATTTAACAAACTATGATATAACACTTCAATTCTGCTGCATGATGGCACTTTTCCTTCTTTTTAAATGCAGGAATTTCCCCTTGAACTTTCCTTCAATTGCCCTTCAATTCTCCTTGAATTCTCCTTGAATTCTCCTTCAATTCTCCTTGAATTCTCCATGAATTCTCCTTGAACTTTCCTGAATTCTATCCTTGAACTTTCCTTGAATTCTCCTTGAACTTTCCTTGAATTCTCCTTGAAATTCTCCTTGAATCTCCATGAATTCTCCTTGAACTTTCCTTGAATTCTCCTTGAATTTCTCCTTGAATTCTCCATGAATTCTCCTTGAACTTTCCTTGAATTCTCCTTGAATTCTCCTTGAATTCTCCTTGAACTTCTCCTTTGAACTTTCCTTGAATTCTCCTTGAATTCTCCTTGAATTCTCCTTGAACTTTCCTTGAACTTTCCTTGAATTCTCCTTGAATTCTCCTTGAATTCTCCTTGAACTTATCATTGAACTTCTCTTGAATTCTCCATTGAATTCTCCTTGAACTTTCCTTGAACTTTCCTTGAATTCTCCTTGAATTCTCCAGATTCCTTGAACTTTCCATTGAACTTTCCTTGAATTCCTCCATTGATTCTCCATTGAACTTCAATTTAACTTTCCTTTGAACTTCTCCTTGAATTCTCCTGAATTCTCCTTGAACTTTCCTTGAACTTCTCCTTGAATTCTCCTTGAACTTCTCCTTGAATTCTCCTGAATTCTCATTAATCCTTGAACTTTCCTTGAATTCTCCTTGAATTCTCCTTGAATTCTCCATGAACTTTCCTTGAACTTTCCTTGAATTCTCCTTGAATTCTCCTTGAACTTTCAATGAACTTTCCTTGAATTCTCCTTGAATTCTCCTTGAACTTTCCTTGAATTCTCCTTGAATTCTCCTGAATTCTCCATGAATTCTCCTTGAACTTTCCTTGAACTTTCCTTGAATTCTCCTTGAATTCTCCTTGAACTTTCAATGAACTTTCCTTGAATTCTCCATGAATTCTCTTGAATTCTCCTTGAATTCTCCTTTAACTTTCCTTGAACTTTCCTTGAATTCTCCTTTAACTTTCCTTGAACTTTCTTGAATTCTCCTTGAACTTTCCTTGAATTCTCCTTGAATTCTCCTTGAATTCTCCATGAATTCTCCTTGAACTTTCCTTGAACTTTCCTTGAATTCTCCTTGAACTTCTGAATTCTCCTTGAATTCTCCTTGAATTCTCCTGATTCTCCATGAATTCTCCTTGAATTATCCTTGAATTCTCCTTGAATTCTCCATGAATTCTCCTTGAACTTTCCTTGAACTTTCCTTGAATTCTCCTTGAATTCTCCTTGAACTTTCAATGAACTTTCCTTGAATTCTCCATGAATTCTCCATGAATTCTCCTTGAATTCTCCTTGAATTCTCCTTTAACTTTCCTTGAATTCTCCTTGAATTCTCCTTGAATTCTCCTTGAATTCTCCTTGAACTTTCAATGAACTTTCCTTGAATTCTCCTTGAATTCTCCTTGAACTTTCCTTGAATTATCCTTGAATTCTCCTTGAATTCTCCTTGAACTTTCCTTGAACTTTCCTTGAATTCTCCTTGAATTCTCCTTGAATTCTCCTTGAATTCTCCTTGAACTTTCAATGAACTTTCCTTGAATTCTCCATGAATTCTCCTTGAATTCTCCTTTAACTTTCCTTGAACTTTCCTTGAATTCTCCTTGAACTTTCCTTGAATTCTCCTTGAACTCTCCTTGAATTCTCCTTGAATTCTCCCTGAATTTTATCATTAAAGACTTACATTGTGCTATAAATATTGACACTTGATTATCCACTGCCTGCTGATGATACCAATCCTCCTCATAGAACAAATCTTACTTTGAATTCTTGTTTGAGTTGCATTGCAGGATCCAAAACGCCTTTATTTCTGTTCTGTTTCACGTGTTTCTAAATACTGTTGTTTATATAAAAGCCCTTTATGGAGGCAGCTTGATTATAATATTACACACCATTGTCAAGGATCCCTCTGCCTTTTTGTTGTGTTTCTGACCCTCTGAGACCTTCTCAACGAGTCGGTGTGCAAGCTACTCATCTCTGCAGTTTTTCATATTAGCATTTCTCCCTCTCACACTCCAACAGATGGCTAATAAGTTACGTCTGAATAAATACATCCACACATTTACCGACACACAGGCAGGATGACACTCCGGTGACCACACGAAGAGACTGCCCTACCATGTGATCTTGCATAACTTGAATACCTGTGTGTGAATGTAGATGGCTCAGTGGTTGTGTGTGTGTGTGTGTGTGTGTGTGTGTGTGTGTGTGTGTGTGTGTGTGTGTGTTTGTGTGAACGACCCAACTGATACACGTGTCTTATGGTCATTTTGTGTCGTTTTGTAGTAACTTTGTGAAATGTTGTAGTCGTTTTGTGTCCTTGTGGTATTCTTTTGTGTTTTTGCGTCAGTTAGTGTCGTTTTATAGTGTATGTGTGTCGTTTCGTGGTCAAATGTATAATTATGTGTGACTTTGTGGTCATTTTGTCCCCTTAACTTAACAGATGAAATATAAGATCGGAGAGGAAAGGTCTGCCTTTGTGGATGAAAGTATGTGTGCGTGAGTGTGCGTGTGTGTGTGTGTGTATGTGTTTGTGTGTGTGTTTTGTGTGTTTGGGTGTGTGTCTATGTATGTATGTGTGTGGTGTGTATGTGTGTGTATTTTTGTATGTGTGTGTTGTATATGTGTGTTTGTGTGTGTGTATGTGTGTGTGTGTGTATGTATGTGGTGTGTGTATGTGTGTGTGTGTATGTGTGTGTTGTGTGTATGTGTATGTGTGTGTTGTGTGTATATGTGTGTGTGTGTGTGTGTGTGTGTGTGTGTGTATGTGTATGTGTGTGTGTGTGTGTGTGTGTGTGTGTGTATGTGTGTGTATGTGTGTATGTGTGTGTAGTGTGTATGTGTGTGTGTATGTGTGCATGTGTGTGGTGTATGTATGTTGATGTATGTGTTGTGTGTGTGTGTGTGTGTGTGGTGTGTGTGTGTGTGTGTGTGTTTGAGAAAGAGAGGGGCGTAGAAGGAACGAGGGGGGAGTTAAAGGAGCGAGCACACTGTGGGAGGCAGAGAGGTTTCTAAGAACTAACCAAGCCACAGCGTCTCCTTCCGCTGCACACACACCACCACTGCAGGTTTATAATAAACACACCTTCCTGCAGGATAAAACTGTCCGCACGACGTGGGAATGCATAGTGGTGCTAAACTGTGGAGGAAATGTTTAAAACTCGCTGTGGGAGAACAAACTCTGGATCTACAGCCACTGTTTCGAATGTTGAGCACGATACAGCTGAAGTTATCAATCCCAAAGAACGCAGGACAACCTCTGTTCAGATCTCCTTAATAAACGGTCTCTTGTGGATCCAAAGGGGAGACATTGCAGTCTGTCCGTCCTGGAGAGGAATCCTCCTCTGCTGCTCTCCCTGAGGTTTCTCCCATGTTCCCCTTAAACTGTGGGGTTTCTCTGGAAGTGTTTCCTTGTACGATGTGAGGGTCTAAGGACAGAGGGTCTAAGGACAGAGGGTCTAAGGTCAGAGGGTCTGAGGACAGAGGGTCTAAGGATAGAGGGTCTGAGGACAGAGGGTCTGAGGACAGAGGGTCTAAGGACAGAGGGTCTGAGGACAGAGGGTCTAAGGATAGAGGGTCTAAGGACAGAGGGTCTGAGGGACTAGGGTCTGAGGACAGAGGGTCTAAGGACAGAGGGTCTGAGGACAGAGGGTCTAAGGACAGAGGGTCTGAGGACAGAGGGTCTAAGGATAGAGGGTCTAAGGACAGAGGGTCTGAGGACATAGGGTCTGAGGACAGAGGGTCAAGGACGAGAGGGTCTGAGGACAGAGGGTCTAGGGACAGAGGGTCTTGAGGACAGAGGGTCTAAGGACAGAGGGTCTGAGGACAGAGGGTCTGAGGACAGTTGGAAGTTGATGTAAAAACTCTAAACTAATCGGACGGATGACTTTCCAAGAACTAGGAACGATTGTTTGTATCTCCAAATAGCTTGTAGAAGTCCTGCTCTTTACCTTAGACACACAACATGTAATCCTCAGACGCCTGTTTTCGGTTTTTCTTTGTGTTGGATAAACTAAACCCTCAAGTCCCTCTTCATTTTCATTTCTTTTAATCGTTTATTTGAATAGGGACAATTAATGAACGCTTTAGAGTTTGGACAAACAATGCTTCAAGTGTAAATATGCCGGATTTTGGCTTTGAGCTCATTTCCATCCGTCGTCCCTGACATACAACACATAAGAACATGACATGTGTAACATAGCAACACATACATACATGATATGCAGCACACACAGGTATTTACCACATGGCAGTACGACATATTAACGATACCACGCTGGTTACCTACTCGGTAAATCTTCCTCAGTCTGGCTATCATTTTAATACAGATACGTTACATATACCTTTTGAAACGTAAAAGGTAAAAGAGTACATTTTTTTCCAGCAGATATTTTGTATGAATATTATAATTAATAATAATTCTCGGTCTGGCTACGAACCTTTGAGATAAAAAGTACACAACTAAACCAATGTATGTCGTTTTTCGACATTTTCATACAGGTTAAGTTCGATATTACACCACTTACAGTAAGACGTAGAAATATTTTGTATAAATATGATAACCCTATAAATAATTTGATCATGTCAGTCATATCAATACCATCCGATCAGCATCATAATCTGTTTCATGTTAAGCAGGATTGCACCACAGGTGTTTGCATATATTATAATGGCAATACAAAACTACTAGAGCCCGGGACTCGATTAAAAAAATTATCTAATTAATTAGAGGCTTTGTAATTAATTAATCGAAATTAATCGCATTTTTAATCAAATATACACATTTGACCTGAGAACAGTGAGAAGCAGTTTCCACATGGATGTGACTCCAGGTGGTCTACAGTCGAGTGCAGTCCAGGGAGCCAGGGAGCTGGTTATTCTCTCAGACGTGGACTGACTCATCCTGGCCCTGAAACCAGTCGTCTGGTTGAGTGTGGGTCGGGTCGGGTCAGGGTGTGGTTCCTTGCACTCGGAGTCGGGCTAACGTCCACGCTAGCTGCTACATGCTAGCTGCTACATGCTAGCTGCTACATGCTAGCTGCTACATGCTAGCTGCTACATGCTTTGCATTAGGTGATACTTTAGGCTTGATGAGCTGCGGCTCTTATCGACGCTTCCATTCCGTCCGTTTTTTAAACAAAATGTCCCATCCACGGGCCGACCAAAGCGTCTCATCAGCTTGTTCGTTCATGTTTTGACTATTGTTCACCGTGGTTTGTTGTTGTTTGAAGTCCCATGCTGAAGTCATGAACGTTAGTTGGTGCTCCAGTATAATCGGTACGCCTGAAACTCATCCAGTGAGAACGTTCCGCTGTGGCAAAAATAAAGTGCGATTAAAATGCGTTTTTTTTAACGCGTTAATTTTGTGTAATTAATTAATCTTAATAACGCGTTAAAGTCCCGGCCCTAGTTATTGCATATATTAATAATGGCACTACAAAACTACATATATATCTTGCAGAAACATGCTAATCTGTTAAACAGCATATAGTGAGGAGTCCTGTATAGCACCTGCTGTGGAGTTAGTATCCCCGCTGAAGTCAGGTTGTGTTTGTTTTGTATAAAACCGCAGCAGCTTGCCGGTGACACGCAGAATAAATCACAACCTTATCAGGATCACGGCGTGACATTTTGTCACAACAGATTTGTCTCCCTGCAGCGAGCTGTCAGTCTGCAGAGTCTCATATACTCACTTATCGTGGCTGACTCAATTGACACCTGCAGGAACAGAGACGCGTGACAGATCGGGAGACTAAAAGGACTTGATGAACCTGTCATATGTCTCTGGGATCAGTTAAGGTCTCCATTCAAAGACATTCAACAACATCAAATACACATTTAGCCCTGAGTGTAGCCGGGGAGGACCGACCCGCCCACCAATTAGGGGGAAGGGAAACTACAGGGAGGAAATGAACTGTCTGCCAAGTCTAACATGTGTGCCAAAGCAGCCATGTGTTCCCTCGGCTGATTTACATCTGCCAGTTTCTGTGGCCAAGCTTCACCTTCCTCCTCTCCGTCGTGGAGAGGCTGCCAACGTCCAGACGGCACAAAGTGAACCATCAAGTCCGGGAGAAACTGAGATGGAGGGAAGACGAGGTTACTGTAGTTATACTATAGCTCCTTACAATCAGTCAGTATTTCATCACTCCTGTCCCTTAGTCTGGAGGTCAATGGTTTTTCTGAATGTGTTTTTGGTTGTTATAAGGTCTGTGGTTAACACAAGCAGAAGAGATTATTAATGTGTCAGTAAATACCACACATTTTAAAATCGAAGGTTGCTAACAAGTGTCTACATGAGGCAACTAAACGCCATCACGCCCAACATTAGCCTCCTTTAGCTTAGCGGTGGTGACGTGAAGTCATGTGACCGTGCTGTAGTTCCTTTATAGCCCAACATTAGCCTCCTTTAGCTTAGCGGTGGTGACGTGAAGTCATGTGACCGTGCTGTAGTTCCTTTATAGCCCAACATTAGCCGCCTTTAGCTTAGCGGTGGTGACGTGAAGTCATGTGACCGTGCTGTAGTTCCTTTATAGCCCAACATTAGCCACCTTTAGCTTAGCGGTGGTGACGTGAAGTCATGTGACCGTGCTGTAGTTCCTTTATAGCCCAACATTAGCCACCTTTAGCTTAGCGGTGGTGACGTGAAGTCATGTGACCGTGCTGTAGTTCCTTTATAGCCCAACATTAGCCGCCTTTAGCTTAGCGGTGGTGACGTGAAGTCATGTGACCGTGCTGTAGTTCCTTTATAGCCCAACATTAGCCACCTTTAGCTTAGCGGTGGTGACGTGAAGTCATGTGACCGTGCTGTAGTTCCTTTATAGCCCAACATTAGCCACCTTTAGCTTAGCGGTGGTGACGTGAAGTCATGTGACCGCTGCTGTAGTTCCTTTATAGCCCAACATTAGCCTCCTTTAGCTTAGCGGTGGTGACGTGAAGTCATGTGACCGTGCTGTAGTTCCTTTATAGCCCAACATTAGCCACCTTTAGCTTAGCGGTGGTGACGTGAAGTCATGTGACCGTGCTGTAGTTCCTTTATAGCCCAACATTAGCCGCCTTTAGCTTAGCGGTGGTGACGTGAAGTCATGTGACCGTGCTGTAGTTCCTTTATAGCCCAACATTAGCCTCCTTTAGCTTAGCGGTGGTGACGTGAAGTCATGTGACCGTGCTGTAGTTCCTTTATAGCCCAACATTAGCCTCCTTTAGCTTAGCGGTGGTGACGTGAAGTCATGTGACCGTGCTGTAGTTCCTTTATAGCCCAACATTAGCCACCTTTAGCTTAGCGGTGGTGACGTGAAGTCATGTGACCGTGCTGTAGTTCCTTTATAGCCCAACATTAGCCTCCTTTAGCTTAGCGGTGGTGACGTGAAGTCATGTGACCGTGCTGTAGTTCCTTTATAGCCCAACATTAGCCACCTTTAGCTTAGCGGTGGTGACGTGAAGTCATGTGACCGTGCTGTAGTTCCTTTATAGCCCAACATTAGCCTCCTTTAGCTTAGCGGTGGTGACGTGAAGTCATGTGACCGTGCTGTAGTTCCTTTATAGCCCAACATTAGCCACCTTTAGCTTAGCGGTGGTGACGTGAAGTCATGTGACCGTGCTGTAGTTCCTTTATAGCCCAACATTAGCCGCCTTTAGCTTAGCGCTGGTGACGTGAAGTCATGTGACCGTGCTGTAGTTCCTTTATAGCCCAACATTAGCCTCCTTTAGCTTAGCGGTGGTGACGTGAAGTCATGTGACCGTGCTGTAGTTCCTTTATAGCCCAACATTAGCCACCTTTAGCTTAGCGGTGGTGACGTGAAGTCATGTGACCGTGCTGTAGTTCCTTTATAGCCCAACATTAGCCACCTTTAGCTTAGCGGTGGTGTCCTGCTTTGAGAGGGACTGCACAGCATTTTTTGTCATTTGTCCCAGAAACTGAGACAATGTCCTGCATTTCAGTGACGGTTGCCCTTCTAAAACGTGGCTTTTATACAATGGCTTTGTAGAAACCAGTAGAAGGCTATTAACATGAGCTGTGTCAGATGTTAATCAACCAACACATTCTGGAAATGTATTCACCTGCAAGGAGCAGGAACACACATCTCAGCTTCAACAAGAGAAAAAAGACACTTCTACAAACGGTCATTATTGGAAAACGGGGTGCAGCTCCTCCTGACTAAATTAAGAAGCAATTTTTAGCCCCTCCATCTCTTCGTCTCCATAACAACTAAATATCAGCGAGGACAGACTAATGGTGTGCAGAAAGAGGGAGAGAGGGAGGGAAGAAGTGGGGGAGGAAATGACAGAGGGAGTGTGAAGTAAAAGAGGAACAAAGACGTAGAAGAGAGGGAATCAGAGGGGGAATAGTTAGAGGTGTGAAACTCATATAAAATCTATTTCTGGACGTGTGATGACGGGGGGCTATTTTTACCTTTCTCTCTTTCTCCTGTCTTTTCTTTACCTTCTGTTAATTAAATCAGATCACGCTCTGTGTGGCTTCACACCAGAGACAGGAATAATTCTCACCGCTGTATCACGAGGATGAATTGGTTTTGACTTGTGATCAAGTTTGCTTTAAAACCAATTACCGCTCCGTGCATTAAG
>JAMFTG010001520.1:17500-64241 GCA_023974075.1 Chaenocephalus aceratus
CTCTTCTTTCCTTTACTCTCGTCTTGTTTCCTCTCCTCTTGTTCGACTCTTCTACTCTAATCTCATTCCCTTTCCTTCTCTCATCTTCCACTCCTCTTGTCTCCTCATCGTCTACTCTTCTTTCCTTTTCCTTCCTTTTGTGCCCTCTCGTTTCCTATCCACTCCACTCCTTTCCTTTCCTTACATGTGTTATGCTCTTCTCTCCTCCCCTCGGTCTCCTCTCCTTCTCTTCCTCCCTCATCATCCCTTTTTCATTGCTTTCACCTCGTCTCCTCATGTCTCCTCTTCTTTCCTTTACTCTCATCTCGTTTCCTCTCCTCTTGTTCGACTCTCGTTTCCTTTCCTTTACTCTGATTATATGAAGCTGGGTGATTTGGCAGTGGTCGTGTTTCGTTGTTTTCAGTCGTTCTGACGGAGCGTTGCCGGCAAAGCATCGAGACACAAACGAAACCCGTTGTAATAAAACCGTTGTGTTCGGTCACGGAGAGTATTTCATGTTTAGTAGCGTTGTCTTTTGCATCGATGTCTGAACGCATGTGTCTGCTTTCAGACCGACGACGCCCTCGGCCCCAACTTTAACTGGATCTACTTCATCCCCCTCATCATCATCGGATCCTTCTTCGTGCTCAACCTGGTGCTGGGGGTCCTCTCTGGGTACGTGTCATCTGAGCACACTCCCAAGGCCTGCTGTCTGTAGGAGAGTGTGCTGGTGTTCGTCTGGAGGCCTCCACGTCTCTGTGTGTCCCGTGAGAGGTGGAGGAGCTGCTGTCAGACTGAGCGGCTGCTCCGTGACGCGCTGCTCAGTCTGCACGAGGTCATCCAGGATCCACATGCTCATTATCTGCTTAGGGGAGCGCTGCTTCCTCTCTCCTCTCCACTTGTCTTGTCTCCTCACGTCTCTTCTCCTCTTCTCTCATTCCCTTTCTTCTAACCTTGTCTCTCTGCTTGTCTCATCCTTCCTTCCTCTTCTTTCCTTTTCCTTCCTCGTCTCCTATCCACTCCACTTTTATTTCTTTGCTTACATTTCTTTTGTTTTTCTCTTTCTTCCTCTCCTCCTCATCCCTTCTTTCCTTTCTTTTGCTTTCCTCTCGTCTCCTTTCCTTTACTCTCATCTCGTTCCCTCTCCTCTTGTTCGACTCATCTCCTTATATTTTTCCTTCCTCTTGTCTCCCTTCTTTCCTTTCCACTTGTCTTGTCTCCTCCTGTCTCCTCCTGTCTCATTCCCTTTCTTTTCTCCTAACCTTGTCTCCTTCCTTCCTTCCTTCCTTCCTTCCTCCTCTCCTCTCCTTTTCTTTTCTTACTTTTGCCACATTTCTCTCTCCCCTCTCTTTCACTCTTATTGTCTCCTCATCGTCTACTCTTCTTGCCTTTCCTTCCTTTTGTTTACTCTCGTCTCCTATCCACTCCACTCCTTTCCTTTCCTTTGCTTACATTTCTTATGCTCTTGTCTTCTCCCCTTTGTCTCGTCCCCTTGGTCTCCTCTCCTTCTCTCCTCTCCACATCATCCCTTTATTTTGCTTTCCTCTCGTCTCCTTTCCTTTCCTCTCATCTCGTTTCCTCTCTTCTTGTTCGACTCTTCTACTCTCATCCCATTCCCTTCCTTTCTTGTAATCTTGTCTCCTCCTGTTTCCTCCTTCCTTCCTCTCCTTTTTATTTTCTTACTTTTGCCACATTTCTCTTTCTCTCATCCTCCATTCCTCTTGTCTCCTCATCGCTTACTTTTGTTTCCTTTTGTTTCCTCTCGTCTCCTATCCACCCCTTTCCTTTTGTTTCTTTTGCTTACTTTCTTTATTTACATTTCTAAAATCTTTGTCTCCTTACGTCTCCTCGTCTTTCCTTTACTCTCATCTAATTTCCTCTCCTCTTGTTCGACTTCTCCTCTCATCTCATTCCCTTTCCTTACCTCTCCTTTGCTTCCGTTTCTTTCCTCTCGTCTCTCTTTACCTTTCGTCTTGTCTCCTTTAACTTCCTTTCCTTACCTTTTCTCTCCTCTCCTCTCCTCTCATGTCCTTTCTCCTCACCTCTTCTCTTGCGGTCGTAATGAAAGCTTATTTCAAAATGACTCCATGTCCTCACGATTGTCTCCTGCAGGAATGATTCATCCCTGAGACCTTAAACCCCGTCCCCTCGCAGAGTAAGTAACCGCCTCTGTGGTTTCCTTCTTGCTCTGCAGGGAGTTTGCTAAGGAGAGGGAACGCGTGGAGAACCGGCGGTCGTTCATGAAGCTGAGACGGCAGCAGCAGATCGAGAGAGAGCTGAACGGGTACCGGGCCTGGATCGACCGAGCAGGTTCAGATCCAGCACTAGTCCTGTCAGCGGAGGAACACTGATCCCTGCTATCTGTCGGCTGCTGTTCCACAATAGAGAGATCTGATTCGCTGTATTGGCATGACAGAAACGTTTTAGCCCGAAGCATTTTACATTCTACGATACGATATTCTACGATACGATATTCTACGATACGATAAGATACGTAACGACACGATACGTAACGACACGATACGTAACGACACGATACGTAACGACACGATACGTAACGACACGATACGTAACGACCATACGTAACGACACGATACGTAACGACACCATATGTTACGACATGATAAGGAACGATGCTTTACGATACGATATTCTACGATACGATATTCTACGATACAATATTCTACGATACGATAAACTACGATACAATATTCTACGATACGATATTCTACGATACAATATTCTACGATACGATATTCTACGATACGATAAGATACGTAACGACACCATACGTTACGACATGATAAGAAATGATGCTTTACGATACTATACGATACGATATTCTACGATACGATAAGCTACGTAACGACACCATACGTTACGACATGATAAGGAATGATGCTTTACGATACTATACGATATTCTACGATACTATATTCTACGATACGATATTTCGATACGATTCTACGATACTATTCTACGATACGATAAGATACGTAACGACACGATGCGTAACGACACGATACGTAACGACACGATACGTAACGACACGATACGTAACGACACCATATGTTACGACATGATAAGGAACGATGCTTTACGATACGATATTCTACGATACGATATTCTACGATACAATATTCTACGATACGATAAACTACAATACAATATTCTACGATACGATATTCTACGATACGATATTCTACGATATACGATATTCTACTATACGATAAGCTACGTAACGACACCATATGTTACGACATGATAAGGAACGATGCTTTACGAGATGATATTCTACGATAAGATATTCTACGATATGATATTCTACGATACAATATTCTACGATACGATATTCTACGATACGATAAACTACGTAACGACACCATACATTACGACATGATAAGGAACGGTGCTTTACGATACTATACGATACGATATTCTACGATACTATATTCTACGATACAATATTCTACGATATGATAAACTACGTAACGACACCATACGTTTCGCCATGATAAGGAACGATGCTTTACGATACGATATTCTACGATAACGATATTCTACGATATGATATTCTACGATACGATATTCTACGATACGATAAGCTACGTAACAACACCACGTTACGCCATGATAAGGAACGATGCTTTACGATGTTTACGATACTATACGATACGATATCCTACGATACGATATTCTACGATACGATAAGCTACGTAACGACACCATACATAACGACACCATACGTTACGACACCATACGTTACGACACCATACGTTACGACACCATACGCTACCTTACCATACAGTACGGTACAGTAATATACGATACGGTACTGTAAGTTACGGTGCTGTATGATATGTACGGTACGCTACGACACGATGCAATACAATACGGCGACAGCATCGTAACTGAAGATGACGGCAGCACTGATCATGGTTTCCGTAACTCCCCTGTAGAGCAGTGATCAAACTTTAACACACAAACACACAAACACACACTTCCCTTTTCCGTTTCTGATGCTCGTTTCTGATTTCCCTCTCTGCTCCGCAGAGGAAGTGATGCTGGCCGAGGAGAATAAGAATTCAGGACCTTCTGCCCTCGATGGTGAGTCTGCAGAGATCTCTGTTTCCTGGTTCTAATGCACATTTCTGCTGTGCTCACAAGGCTTCACATGGTGTCTCTGCAGCTGTACCAGTTGATACTGGCGTTCTGTCAGAGAAGCTGTGGTTTTTTGTTGAGAGAAATTATTTGCATATTTTTAGATTATAAAGTCATTTAAAAGACAATTACTAGGATTAAAGTCCCCGGTTTACTAGAAACACATTTATTAAATGTTGATTGATTGACAGCTCTCAGGAGCCTCCCTGATTGGAGTACAGGCGGAGTCATGGTGAGAACCGTCCTCTGCTCAGCCCCTGCAACCTGCAACCTGCAACCTGCAACCTGCAACCTGCAACCTGCAACCTGCAACACACACACTATCACACACTTTTTCAGGTGTATATCAGTATGTAGTGTCTCTACTTTAAAGAGTCCTCTCCTGCTGATGTTCAGGTGTATATCAGTATGTAGTGTCTCTACTTTAAAGAGTCCTCTCCTGCTGATGTTCAGGTGTATATCAGTATGTAGTGTCTCTACTTTAAAGAGTCCTCTCCTGCTGATGTTCAGGTGTATATCAGTATGTAGTGTCTCTACTTTAAAGAGTCCTCTCCTGCTGATGTTCAGGTGTATATCAGTATGTAGTGTCTCTACTTTAAAGAGTCCTCTCCTGCTGATGTTCAGGTGTATATCAGTATGTAGTGTCTCTACTTTAAAGAGTCCTCTCCTGCTGATGTTCAGGTGTATATCAGTATGTAGGTCTCTACTTTAAAGAGTCCTCTCCTGCTGATGGTCAGGTGTATATCAGTTTGTAGTGTCTCTACTTTAAAGAGTCCTCTCCTGCTGATGTTCAGGTGTATATCAGTATGTAGTGTCTCTACTTTAAAGAGTCCTCTCCTGCTGATGTTCAGGTGTATATCAGTATGTAGTGTCTCTACTTTAAAGAGTCCTCTCCTGCTGATGTTCAGGTGTATATCAGTATGTAGTGTCTCTACTTTAAAGAGTCCTCTCCTGCTGATGTTCAGGTGTATATCAGTATGTAGTGTCTCTACTTAAAGAGTCCTCTCCTGCTGATGTTCAGGTGTATATCAGTATGTAGTGTCTCTACTTTAAAGAGTCCTCTCCTGCTGATGGTCAGGTGTATATCAGTTTGTAGTGTCTCTACTTTAAAGAGTCCTCTCCTGCTGATGTTCAGGTGTATATCAGTATGTAGTGTCTCTACTTTAAAGAGTCCTCTCCTGCTGATGTTCAGGTGTATATCAGTATGTAGTGTCTCTACTTTAAAGAGTCCTCTCCTGCTGATGTTCAGGTGTATATCAGTATGTAGTGTCTCTACTTTAAGAGTCCTCTCCTGCTGATGTTCAGGTGTATATCAGTATGTAGTGTCTCTACTTTAAAGAGTCCTCTCCTGCTGATGTTCAGGTGTATATCAGTATGTAGTGTCTCTACTTTAAAGAGTCCTCTCCTGCTGATGTTCAGGTGTATATCAGTATGTAGTGTCTCTACTTTAAGAGTCCTCTCCTGCTGATGTTCAGGTGTATATCAGTATGTAGTTTCTACTTTAAAGAGTCCATCCTCTCCTGCTGATGTTCAGGTGTATATCAGTATGTAGTGTCTCTACTTTAAAGAGTCCTCTCCTGCTGTTCAGGTGTATATCAGTATGTAGTGTTTCTACTTTAAAGAGTCCTCTCCTGCTGATGTTCAGGTGTATATCAGCACACACACACACACACACCACACACACACACACACACACCACACACACACACACACACACACACACACACACTCGCAGCATGTGTGCACGGCACGGCTCAGAAACAGAAGTGCATGCAGCGCCACGTCGCCTCGGAGCATGGTTTGCCGATGAAATCATGAAATAGAAGCGGCCGGTTTTGCAGCTGTTTGGATCATCATCATCATCATCATCATCATCATCATCATCATCATCACACACATTAGGGATCATTCGTACCTCATGGAACCGCAGCGTTGATGAGCCCAGCCCGCCCTCTCAGACCACATGACGATCCTCGTAGAGACGAAGCTCTCTGCATTGCATCATGGGTTTGCCTGCCTCACTGAGAAGTGTGAGGGTGGTCATGCACGGCGCAGTCTGTTGGGCCATTCGAACACACGGCTTATCTCTGTCTGCACATGTCTGCCATCTGTGAGCAACGGCAGAGGATGTCAGTGTTACCCCATGTCCATCAGTTTGAAACACTTCCACCTCAGTATCTGTCACTCGTATGCAGGTGTCCAGTAGAGCAGGGGTGTCAAACTCGATTTCATCGTGGGCCACATCAGCATTATGGTTGCACTCAAAGGGCCGGTTGTAACTTTAAGACTATATAAAAAAAGACATATATAAATATTGAATATATATAAATAATGTGTTATATTACATAGTTGCCTCTGCTTTGGATTATTATCGGATAGGGTAATAACTTCATAATTAACTACATCTGAAAGCAGAAGTCTAGGGCAAATAATTGAAAGTCTCTTCAGTGAGAATGTCACAAAATGATTTAAAAAGAAAAGCCACATTCTGGAAAAACAAAACAAAAAAAGTAACATTTTGAAAACTAAATCTATTTATGAGAAAAAAAGGCATATTTTGCCAAAAGTCAAATTCTGAGAAAGTCAAATTTGAGATGCATTGTGGGACATGTAGTTTATGGGCAACGTGCTTCTGTAAAGTAGCATGTAAACATATTATATTCTTTGCAAGCTCTTGTGGGGCCACAGAAAATGAAGTGGCGGGCCAGTTTTGGCCCCCGTGCCTTGAGTTTGACACCCCTGCAGTAGAGCCAACGTGTAATCCCAATGGTTGATTCAGAATCAGAATCGTAGGTTCACCTTGAGCTCCCTCCGACCTGTGTCCACTGGAACGGCTTTATTCACTGTTTTCCACATGCATTGTTTTTGTAGAGGAAGAAAAACTTGTGTCTCAAGTTGCGATTACCGCCTCAGAGAAGAGTAAATCTGTGCTCTCGAGATTTCGACCGTCGAAATAGCTTGTAATTGAATATTGACAAACTACCTGCAAAAAGTCACAATATCTTAAGAAAAGCTTAATATTAAGTACAAGTACAAGATCTGAGTACTTCTACTTTTACTCTTGGTTGTTTTAGCAGTATTTTTTTATTATCGAAATAATAGAAACAAACTGACGAACCATTACGGCCCGTCGTCCACACAGCGCGTGCGTTGGAAGCTTCAACGTACGCCGCTGTGTGGACGGGCTGTTAGCCTTTAGCTCCGTCCGACCTGTGTCCACTGAGCAGCTTTATTCAGTGGTTTCTACATATTTAATCCCTTTTCTTGTAGAGAGAGGACAGTAAAAACTTAAGTTGCCAAACGATCTGTAAGCTGTGCTGTACTCAGAGATATGACCTACAGTCCCTGGTGTCTAAATGGCTTGTAATCCGTTCACAACTACCTTCAAAAAGTCACAAAGCGTCTTTGATAAAAGCTAAATATTAGTGGTCCCGCTGCCCAACAGTCTGCTTTGTGTCACGACCCTCACATGCGTTCCCCGTTACTTCTCAGAGTGCTTCTGAGTGTCTTCCTCTTGTTGATGTTGTTGTTGTTGTTGTCTGCAGTGCTGAAGAGAGCCACCACCATCAAAAGGAGGGGGATGGATGGGGCGGGCATCGAGGGCAGACGGGGGAGGAACAATACGGAGACGTCTCTCTTTGGGTGAGTCTGGATCGTTAAGTAAGAGGGTGTAAATCAGGGGGGTCAAACTCGAACACTCAGTGGGCCAACATTTTAATATGGGTGCTAGTGGAGGGCCGGACTGGTTCAATGTTTATTGCAGAACTTTGAAATGAACTTATTGCACATATTAAACCTGGAACTAACAAAGCTTCAATTATTGCCTATAAAAACAACATTAATAATCAGCTGCATTCATTCTCATGGCTCTATCTGCAGCTTTTCCAGAGTCACTTCTTATGAGTACATTTCCCCACAGGCCGACAGCAGCTTCAAGAAAACTATTCCCCTCAGAGAGAAACCAAACATGTTCTGCTGTCGTGAGAGAAAGTGCAGAAGGAAACATCCATTAGACTCAGGTTGCTGCTCTGGGGATGCTAGCTCAGATACTTGGCCTCCTCATCTTGGGAGCAAGGTAGGGGTGTAACGGTATCCGTATTCGTCCCGTACCGTCACGGTTCGGACGTCACGGTTCGGACGTCACTGTTCGGACGTCACGGTTCGGACGTCACGGTTCGGCACATGCAGTCACACGGCGAATACGCCTTTTTTTTACGAGTGGGGGAAAAAGTCTGTCATTCAGGGCAGCATCCACTACACTATATATACTCCAGGGGGGGTGTTTCGCCTAAAAGCTGTTTGCCAGCCGCCCTTAAACAACAAATGAAGAACAAGAAGAACACAACAAACAAAACGAACTAAATACAAGAAGAAGAAAGTTAGTAGCCTATGGCGATTTCAGATAACACTCAGGAGCTAGAACCCACCGGCTTCTCTTAAATCAGCTGTGTGGGAACATTTCGGGTTCCCTGTGGACTACACTAACGATGAAGTGTGCGAGTGGGTGGATCGGACGAGGACGGTGTGTGTCGGCGTTGTTCGATAGCGGTGCGGTATGCTAATGGCAACACACGCCAAACATGCTAAATCATATCAGAAGGCATCACCCAGATTTGCCAATCACCGGAGCCCGGCGAAAGGCAACAGCTGATCAACGCTGATCCCCGCTGTTTTTAAGAAGCCAAGAGACATGAGAGCAGAGAGACCAAAATAAATAACGGAAGTTTTTGGCATATGTTTTTCAACGACTTGCGCTCTTGAAACACTTTCTTATTATTTATGATGTAAGACATTCTTTTTAGTTTTACAGCTTGATGAAACCTTTTTGTTTGACATCAGCCATTATAGATACTATGGCCATCTGAGTGTGTGGTACTGTTTATGGTTGTTTTTAACTGTTTAATGCAGTTAAATTATTCAAAATGTCAGAGTTCCTTATTTTGAGACTGAAACACTTGCGCTACTGTTCAAAAATAAATAACAACAAACCTGGAATTATGCATTTGGGACTTTTTTTTGCTTTTTCTTGTTGTACCGAACCGTGACCTCCAAACCGAGGTACGAACCGAGCCGTGACTTCTGTGAACCGTTACACCCCTAGAGCAAGGTCAATCGATGTTTGGCTCTGAGCGGAGGAGACCCTCAGGATGGAGGGAAGGTGTGCGTGCAATATACCCGGCGGGCCAGATCTAACAGGAATTAGAAATTATCCTGCGGGCCGAAATTAAATCCACCACGGGCCGGATTTGGCCCCCGGGCCTCGAGTTTGACACCTGTGAGTTAGGGCCTAAAGTAAAAGCCAGGAAGTTGATCCCTCAAGAAACGCAATACATGTTAGATATATGATGAAATAACAATATAGACACTCCAAATCATAACAATTATAATTACATTTAGCTGACGGTTTTATCCAAAGCGACGTACAATAAAATCTGACTTCTGATCCAGAAAGACACAGAACTCTGATGCAGAGTTAGTAAGACGCATTCCATTGGACATGAGATCATACAGAAGGAGAAGGAGGAGTAAAAGACGAGAGGGGGAAAGACGAAAAGCCCCCTGAAAGTCTAAAGCGGTATAACTAGGTAAGCCTGATCCAGCCCTGAGGGGAGAGTCTTTACCCTGCTCTCAAATGTGGAGACTGTGTTGAAAACCGTTTCGGAGTGTTCAAAAAGTCATTCATCGTGTTTTTACATCTTGTATGAGAGATTTTCAGTGTGTGGCTATAAGTAAGGTTTTACTGTCTCGTGTTTTTACATTTGTTTTTTGTCCTATCGGTTTTGTCTAAATGTATTTATGCTGCTGATGTACAGCACTTTGGTGAAACTCTGTTGCTGCACCAGTGGTGGATTTAGGATTGTAGATCCGGGCCCAACCATTTTGAAGTTGTTGAGCGGGTGCGGGAGGGGGGGGGGGTGCTAGCGTGGACTGTGGACTCGCCAGAGCCTCGCACCGGGGGTAGTACGCACGCTAGTGTCCCCGCAGCTGCTGCCTCTCTGTTTGGACTCCGGTACTGCACATTACCCGCGAGACAAACATTCGGGGCTTTTCAGAAAACATCCAGGGGGCTTGAGCCCAAGTAGCCCCCCCTAGCGCCGCCACTTGCCCTGCACACACTGTGATTGTGATGAGCTATATGTGACATGTATGTAGTAACGTGTGTTGTTTGCCATTGTATTGTTCTCTTTCATCCTTTTCGCCTCCATCTACTTGTCTTTCATCCTTTCTTTATAACTAATGCTGTTGATGTATTGTGGTTTTAAAAGGTGTCTGTTGTCATCTGTCCGGGGACAAACGTTGGAAATTAGCAATGTTGGCTAAAGCTGCCACATTTTATCCAATAAAACGCATGTCTACAGTGTACAGTTCCAAACACTGAGGTTCAGGTGAAGAAACAAACACTACCCTTCTTACAAAGGAACATCTTACATACATTTCAACATTGAGTAACATTTCCAGCGCCTTTGGTTCAACTCAAGGCAGTTCATGGACATAGTCTGAACTCAAAATAATCATATTATGAGGTTACACTCGTCAGTGTTCAAGTAAAAGCTGCCCATTCCCTGTTTGTTGTGACAGCTGGGTCCACGACACTATGAACTAAACTACTCCCCCTCTCTGTGTCCCGCAGGCGTCCCGATCAACAGAGCGAGTATCCGGAGCGCTAAACGAGGTCCGACTGCGTTTTTCCGGCGTAAAGAGCGTCTGCTGCGAATCTCCATCCGCCGCGTGGTGAAGACTCAAAACCTTCTACTGGACGGTGCTGGGTCCTCGTGGCTCTGAAACACGATCTGTGTCGCCATCGTTCATCACAACCAGCCGCTGTGGCTCTCCACCTTCCTCTGTGAGTCACGCTGAGGGACTTCAAGGTCTCCTATCCTGCAAAGTGCACTTTTGTAATGTCTTTTCTACATCACCTTCTGTGTCCGGTGTGTCCCCGGTGTGTCCCCGGTGTGTCCCCGGTGTGTCCACGGTGTGTCCCCGGTAAGTCCCCGGTGTGTCCCCGGTGTGTCCCCAGTAAGTCCCCGGTGTGTCCCCGGTGTGTCCCCGGTAAGTCCCCGGTAAGTCCCCGGTGGTCCCCGGTGTGTCCCCGGTGTGTCCCCGGTAAGTCCCCGGTAGTCAGCCCGGTGTGTCCCCGGGAAGTCCCCGGTGTGTCCCCGGTGTGTGTCCGGTGTGTGTCCGGTAAGTCCCCGGTGTGTGTCCGGTGTGTGTCCGGTGTGTTGTCCGGTAAGTCCCCGGTGTGTGTTCCGGTGTGTGTCGGTGTGTGTCCGGTAATGTCCCAGGTGTGTGTCCGGTGTGTGTCCGGTGTGTGTCCGGTAAGTCCCCGGTGTGTGTCCGGTGTGTGTCCGGTGTGTGTCCGGTGTGTGTCCGGTGTGTGTCCGGAAGTCCCCGGTGTGTGTCCGGTGTGTGTCCGGTGTGTGTCCGGTAAGTCCCCGGTGTGTGTCCGGTGTGTGTCCGGTAAGTCCCCGGTGTGTCCCGTGTGTCAGGAGACTCACAAAGTGTCAGGAAATAAACCCCTCTCTCTTTTCCTCCGTACCCACATCTCTAAAAACGGGGAACATCGGAGCTGATCCAGATTTGCTGCAGATATGACGATCATTACTCAAATGTGGGCGGGCTTTACACCCATGGGCCAATCAGAAACGTTGCTGTCAGAAACAATGTGACGTGTTTTAGGACGTAATATGGTCTGTGTTTACATTAGCATGCTAACACTCAGCGCTAACCTGTACTGGAGAGAGTATGTAGTAAAGAAGCAGGAAATAAAAAGGAACTCACCTTGTGGTAAACCCGCAATTAATTCCAATGATTACAAGAAGTTAAACTCCTACACAAAAATAAGAAATGCAGCCTGTCGTAAAGTAAATTGCTGCGATTCTTTTAGGGGTATTTTGTAGACTAAAAAACGTTTTTAATATTATGCTTTCAGATACAAGTCGGTGTGACATGGCAAATGATTGCATGTATTCAGAAAGTGTTTTTTTTAAGTTGTATAAAGAGATGCTAACTAATCGCAATAACCTAAACCTTAAAGGGGACCTATCATGCAAAATGCACGTGTGTACGTCTTTTATACATGAATATGTGTCCCCGGTGTGTCAGAAAACACAACCTCTCTTTCCTCCGTACCCAAATCTCTAAAAACGGGGCTGCAACAGAGCTGATTATTATTTGAATTTTTCTGACGTCAGAAAAGGGGTGCTTCGCCTATATGGGCAACTCTCCACCTATCAGGGGAATGAGAGACCGCTCGAAAGCGCTGGAGACGCTGTAGTTTCATATGCCAGGCCTGTAAGTGGCGCTGTAGTCACAGAATCAGCCTTGCAAAAACAGGGCTGGAAAAGAGCAAATAGAGCGAAATGAGGCATGGCTTAAAACGCAGGATCTGTTTGGTATTTTGAAAAAAAAATTCACAGACATGTTTTATAGGTATGGCCTACAATATATGTTTCAAAACATAGCATGATAGGTCCACTTTAATTAGCATTTTATATGCAAAAAATGCTACTCAAAGAAAATTCCTTAATGAGTTTCCAGTTATCAAAACAAAAAGCTTCCTGTTATATTTCTTGTAATATTATATAAGATATTTACATGTTAAATAAAATAAGTAGGATTAGGCAAGTTTGTCTTATTTTGTTGTTTGTTAAAAAAATCGGGGAAAAAATCCCAGTTTTACATGTTTTTGTGCACAATATATTTAAGAAATGTCCGAGAAGATACAAAAAAACGAGGCAACTTGGTGTTTAGGATGACTGTCCATCATTTTAAAAGTCGAATATTTGGGGAGTTCAATTCAGATTAATTCAGCTCTATCCACCACTTAATGATTTTAAATGGCTTGAACATGTCTCGCTTCCTCATATAGATGTCTTTGTAAGTGTAGAATATGCATTCTTATTGTTGGGGAGGCGTGTGGCGCAGTGGACTAGAGCGTTGGTGTTGGGATCAGGGGACCACAGGTTCAAACCCCACTGCAGTCAGCATGTCGTTGTGTCCCTGAGACACTTCACCCCAAAGTGCTCCTGTGGGGAATTGTCCCACAGTATTGAGTATGTAAGTCACTTTGGATAAAAGCGAGTAACACGTCATGTATTGTTGTTGTTGTTGTTGTTGCAGACTATGCAGAGTTCCTGTTCCTCGCTCTGTTCCTCACGGAGATGTTTCTGAAGATGTACAGCTTGGGTCCTCGTCTTTACTTCCACTCGTCCTTCAACCGCTTCGACTGCAGTGTCAGTTCTCCGTCTCCTTATCTACATTTATTATTTATTCCACAAAAAACCATCTGCCTGTGTCCTTAAATTATGCATCTTCGTCCCTTTGTATCTGTGTTTGTTACATCTTCTTCTCGAACCATTTTGTTTGATGAAATTATGCAGCATCAACCCTTACAATACAATACAACTTTATTTATGAAGCACTTTAAACCTCCAGACCAAAGTGCTGTACAGGCAAATAGATAAAACACAGCTCAGCTCACACACCATAAAACAAGTACAAGTAAAAACAAAAAACAATTTAAATGCAAAAAAGCAACTCTGAAAGATGTTGAAACGCCAAATGTTAAAACGCTGAGGAGAAGAGGTGGGTTTTAAGAAGCGATTTAAAAGCAGGCGGTGTGGAGGCCTGTCTGGTCTCCAGGGGCAGAGCGTTCCACAGTTTGGGAGCCGCTACAGAGAAGCAACGCCCCTCTGAGCTTTGACCTGGTTTTAGGCACGTTCAGGAGCAGTTGGTCCGCTGACCTGAGAGGGCGGTTCGGCGTGTAGTGCTGTAGCAGCTCAGCAAGGTATGGTGGGGTCATGCCATTTAGGGATTTAAAAGTAAATAAAATAATTTTAAAATGGATCCTAAAATAAATTGGCAGCCAGAAGCTAAAACAGGGGAAATGTGGTCATACTTCCGTGAGCCTTGCTGCGGCATTTTGCACCCGCTGCAGTCGTGCGAGGGAGGACCCACTGACCCCCATGTAGAGAGAGTTATAGTAGTCCAGCCGGGTGGTGACAAAGGCATGGATTACTGTCTCAAACTGCTGTCTGGAGAGAAAAGGTTTTACTTTCGCTAGCTGCCTCAGGGGATAAAAGCTCGTTTTTACCACCGACTTAATCTGACTCTCAAGTTTGAGTTCACGGTCCATTTTAATACCAAGGTTCGTAACGGTGGGCTTGGTGTACTGATGCAAGGGACCCAGGTCTACAGAAGTGGTGTCAGTGGTGCTTCCAAAACCATTACTTCTGTTTTTCCTTCATTGAGTTTAAGGACGCACGCCATCCAGGCCTTTATGTCCTCTATGCATTTTTAGCAGTGGGCTAATTAGGTAACCCTCCTTCTTTGTTAGAGGGGCATAAATCTGGCTATCGTCAGCATAGCAGTGGAATGCGATGCCGTGCTTTCTAAAAATGGACCCAAGAGGGAGCAAATAGAGGGAGAATAGCAGGGGGCCTAATACTGAGCCCTGTGGGACCCCCGTACAGGAGTGGAGCAGAGGATGACTCGGAGTCACCAAGGCTGACAGAGAAAGTTCTGTCCTTCAAATATGACCTGAACCATTCCAGGGCTTTTCCCTCAATGCCCACCCACTGCTCCAGCGGGAGATCAGGATGTCATGGTCGACGTATCGAAAGCAGCCGTTAAGTCAATACGTAGGAGCACCACGCAGTCCCCAGAGTCAGTAGATAAAAGGATGTCATTAAAGACTCTTAAAAGCGCTGTTTCAGTGCTGTGCATTGTTTTAAAACCGGATTGGAAAACCTCCAGTATGTTGTTCTCTTCCAGAAAAAACATAATTTGACTGTAGACAATCTTCTCCAGGATATTTGACATAAAAGGCATTTTGGAAATGGGCCTAAAATTAACCAGAACTGTGGGATCCAGGCTGGGTTTTTTAATACGACAACCCTTTGTATATATATTTTTACATTTGTATTCATTCTACAAAACTCCAACATATATATATTATTCTGCAGGTAATCGTGGGCAGTATTTGTGAGGTGCTGTGGGGTTTCTTCAGACCCGGCACCTCGTTTGGGATCAGCGTCCTGAGAGCTCTCCGTCTGCTGAGGATCTTCAAAATCACAAAGTGAGTCCTGCAGACGTCCTCTGTTTGTGTTAGAAACATCTCACTGGTCCCCGGCTTGAGCTTCAACCTCAGGGTCCATGTATCTGTGATCCTCTCCAGAAGGGAAGCAGTCATCACATGTTTTCCTCAAAATTCTGACTTCTTCCTCAAAATTCCAAATTTTTCTCAAAATTCTGACTTTTTCCTCAAAATTCTGACTTTTTCTAAAAAAATTGACTTTTTCACAACATTCTAAAAATGTTGACTTTTTCTCAAAAATCTCAAAATTCTAAATTTTTCTAAAATTCTGACTTTTTCCTCAAAATTCTGACTTTTTCTCAAAATTCTAACTTTTTCTCAAAATTCTCAAAAATAGACCTTTGTTATCTGGACTTTCTCAAAATGTTGGCTTTTTTCTCAGAAACTCAAAATCCTGACTTTTTCCTAAAAATAAAAAAAAATTCTGACTTTTTTCTCAAGATTTCAAAATTCTGACTTTTTTCTCAAGATTTCAAAAGTCTGAATTTTTCTCAAAATTCGGACTTTTCCTGAATACTTCAAAATGTTAATAATCCCTGGTCCCCGGCTTGAGCTTCATCTCAGGATCCATGTATCTGTGATCCTCTCCAGAATGGAAGTAGTCATCACATACAGAGCATCAAGTAGTTCCTGAGCAGTGTCCTTCACATGCTGATATCCAAGAGAGGGAGTCACCCAGTCACAAGATGGAGGAACAGAAAGCAGTATTCAATGTTTACTTCAGATTAGCTCCACGTCAGAAATGAGCATGCTTGATGTCTCTCTCCATAGAGGCTGAACCATCATGTTACTCACATAGCTATCACCTGCCTCAAGCAGTCCTGATGCTCTTCTGGGTCATCACACATCCTGTCATGTTCACAGCTACAGTTGGTACCCTTGTTAGCATGCTACCTCATGTTGGAAGAGGACATTCAGGGTTTCCCAACAGTTTCCATCTGAAGAGACCTCTTTATAGTATCTACAGGGAGCATCTCAGTGTGGAGTATTTCAGTCTTTTTTTCGGGGATTATTTTCCATTAATTTTAAAATGTGTATTTCTTAAGTATAGACACATCAGCAGCGTGCACCCTAAAACAAGAAAAAGTCATAATGAAATCCAAAAAAAAGACTGTAGGCTTAAAATCGAAATACATGCCCTGTATATATTTAAATGACATGCAGCAAAGTTGTATATTTAATCCGCTTAAAAAATAATACAAATGTAGTGTTAATACAGCAAAGGGACAGTTCAGATAAAAGTTAAATATGTATAACTTGTTAAATGGAAGAGTACACATTAATACAATCATATAGAATTGAGCTAGAAATAAGTAGCAGCTTTCTAAAAGGAGGAAAACACATTCAAGTAAATAAACTAGCAGCCAATCATTTGTAATTAAACAATCCTCTAATCCAGTGGTTCCCAACCTGGGGGGCGCGCCCTCTTGGGGGGGGGGGTGCCAAAGATTGCAGGGGGGGCGCCAGGCCTCAGATTATATCATATTTAGATTTTTATTTATTTTATTTTATTTGTTTACATGTAATTGTAACGCAATACATGATTGTCACTAAAAGCCTTGTCTCTACATTACAATAAAATATAAAAAATGATTAATTAATTTGAATACAAATTGAAGTTAGTATTAAAGGCATAAAAAGACAGAAATGTATAATTCTTTCTATAGAAATGTTTCTTCTGCCGTAAAGTGTCCAAACCGGGCTTGTATGGATAAGCGCATTTTTAAAACATAGTCGTTGTCCACGCCGGTTTCAGTTGGATTATTTGTCCCAGTTGCTCCGATCAGATCGGTCTCCTCCATTTTGTAGATTATTTACGACTTTAGAATCCACGTAAACACATCGGCAAAATCCGGCTTACTTTGAGCGTGTGTTTTAAACAGTTTAATCCCTTTGTGAATTGTTTCCACTTGCGCCGTCCTTTTCATTTCCTCATACAGCGGGAATCCAGAGGAATGAATCCTGAGTCCAATAACCATCAAAGTCGCTCCAATAGTGCTCCTTGATTACGCTTTCATCCTCCTTTAACTAAATACTCCACATTCATCCAGTTTGTGACGGTAGTTGACACCCCCCTCCCCCTCACTCCCGTTGCTCCCCGGGCGCTGTACAATAGCTAGTACTAGGGTGGGTTCAATGCAGAGGCCAAATGTCACTGTGTGCTGTGCATGTGTGACCATTAAAGAGGGTTTCATCCTCCAATCCAATTCAAACAGCTCAGTTTCCTAATTTGAAAAATGTGTCCAAAAAAAAGTTCGAGCAGAATCCACATATACCACATGTTCACATCTTTTATTCTGTGGCGTGAAGGTACTGGGCGTCTCTGAGAAACCTGGTGGTCTCTCTGATGGCCTCCATGAAGTCCATCATCTCCCTCATCTTCCTCCTCTTCCTCTTCATCCTCGTCTTCGCCCTGCTCGGCATGCAGCTCTTCGGCGGCAGGTACCTGTAACACGGAAGTCTAACAAGTCCATCTGAATACTAACGCTCACATGTCTGCACATCGCTGTCCGCATGAGCCCACTAAGCAACGAGAGGAACCACGAGAGGCAGGGAGACGCATCTAATCATCAGACACACAGCACACACACACACACACACACACACACACACACACACACACACACACACACACACACTGAACACAAGGCTTAAGTGGACTACCCATGGATTAGTAGAGTCCTCTGTATTGAATGCACACAGTTAGGGGGGAATGAATATCTTATAGTCTGCAGGATATCAGTGAAGATTTCTTTGTCGCAGCTTTTGGTTTGTGGTTGTGTCCCCGAGTGGACGTCTGTTTCCCACCATCTGTCATTTCATCAGACCTAAACTGTAACCACACACCACACACACACACACACACACACACACACACACACACACACACACACACACACACACGCACGCACACACACACACATCTTATATTAAAAAACACACACACATCAAGGGCAGCTGGCCCCCCCCTCACTGTAGAGCCTGTGCCCCCCCAGCTGCCCCCCTAACTTTTGTGTCCCTAAAACTGTACTTGTAGAAACAAACCTACACTGTGTCCAAAAGCTTCTGCAGCAGCGAAACAAGCAGTTAATTAATTAAAAGTTCATCATTTTAAATATCTTCTTAGGCCCGTAAAATGTAGCTACGGCCCTGCATTAAACTGCAGAGCGGCGTTCACACAGACCGTCGGCACTGACACACACACACTTCAGATATAGAAACACACACGCACACATCTAATAACACACACACGTCTTATATTAAAAAAACACACACATCTAATAACACACACACATCTTATATTTAAAAAACACACACACACACACATCTGATCACACACACGCACACGCACGCACGCACACACACACCACACGCACACACACACACACACACTTCAGATATAGAAACACACACGCACACATCTAATAACACACACACCACATCTTATATAAAAAAAACACACACACACTCACACACACACACACACACATATGATCACACACACACAATCTGATCACTCACACACACACACACAAACACACACACACACACACACACACACACACACAAACACACACACCACACACACACATCTGATCACACACACACATCTGATCACTCACACACACACACACACACACACACACACACACACACCACACACACACACAACATCTGATAAATACAACTGATGTTAGTCATACTGTACTACCATGATATTACCCCTCAATGTACTGTAAGGTAGCATATGTTGACAGTGTGTGTGTGTGTGTGTGTGTGTGTGTGTGTGTGTGTGTGTGTGTGTGTGTGTGTGTTTCCCTCGCAGGTTCATCTTCGAGGACTACACCCCGACCAACTTTGACACGTTTCCTGCCGCCATCATGACCGTCTTTCAGGTGTGGGAGTTAGAAACACCTGAAGATGTTTTGCTCTGTAATTAACACATTGTAATGACAGTGATTAATGAGGTCCAGGACCGGAGGACATGTTCTGTTAAATATCCATGTCTTAAAAACAAAATGTCAGTACAGTTGGTTTCAAAACAATATTTATTATATAAAATAGCCCTCGAGTCCCCGAGTTCTCTTGTCCCTTCTTGGTGACCAACTTGCAATGTCAAAATATAACATTCAAAACAGGCTATTTTATGTAGATATATCTCTCTTGTAATGTGTGTGTGTGTGTGTGTGTGCGTGCGTGCGTGCGTACGTGTGGTGTGCGTGCGCGTGTGCGTGTGCGTGTGTGTGTGTGTGTGTGTGTGTGTGTGTGTGTGTGTGTGTGTTCAGATCCTCACGGGAGAGGACTGGAACGAGGTGATGTATAACGGGATTCGCTCTCAGGGAGGAGTGAAGTCCGGCATGTTGTCCTCCATCTACTTCATCGTGCTCACGCTGTTTGGAAACTGTATCCTTCAATCACAGATACGACGAGTTGTAAAGACATTTCCAGCAGACGGCTAAAACAGTTTAACTTAGTGTGTTGCCACATTTAGACTTTAACGATCTTAACCCGTAGCGTCTGCAGATTTAATCCACGCCTGATATATAGCTTTAAGATGAAGTGTGTGTAAAAGTGGAATCGACATTTCTCTTCATACAGGGGTTATATTTGAACGTATGGTTCCTCTCTAGAGCAGTGCTTCTCAAAGTGTGGTCCGCGGACCACTAGTGGTCCGTGAGCGCCCCTAGTGGTCCGTGAGTATATTGGTACAATTTCACATTTGAAATAAATACATTTATTTAAGTTTTTCGCACTCTCGCGGGAATATCTCCGCAATGGAGCAAGCTTAAGTTTCACTTTCGATTGCATGATATAGCCCAGCGCAACACCTTCATCACACATGTTGCCACTTGTTTGTACAATATTCAGGCGATTTGTAAAAAAACGATGTGTTTTTGGATATTTGTGGAGTTAGGTGGTCCGCGAGTGTTTTTTTATTGGTTAAGTGGTCCTTGGTATGAACACGTTTTGAGAAACACTGCTCTAGAGGAGTGTCAGTGTTGAGTCAGTCTGTATTTCAAGGGTTCTCTGGTTGCGCTTTGCTGAGTCCTGAACGTGTGAACAGACACTCTGCTGAACGTGTTCTTGGCCATCGCCGTGGATAACCTCGCCAACGCACAAGAACTCACCAAGGTAACACAAAGTGCTCTGATTCTGTTGGTAAACCCACTCCAGCGTGTCCAGCCCTGGCTCTCGTCTCCATGGTGATTCTGTTTCATTATTTAAACTCACAGATGTTCAGTCACTTAAGTAAGTTTTAAGTTTAGCAACTTAAAATCAGCTGCTGTCTCGAGAAAATGACGAGTTAAGCAAATATGCAAAGAAACACAATATCTAAATAAGTCTTTTAAGATCTTTTTTTAAAACACTTGAAAGGATTACTACTTAGTTAAACATTTAATTTGACTGCATTAAGCTTTAATACCATTTACTTTGAAATAGAATGGAATAAAATGACTGCACATATTTTATTCCATTCAATATCAATGTAAATTCCACTTGTATGTGTGCACCACGACACCAAGTCAAATCCCTCGTACGTGTCAACCTACCTGGTGATAACCCTGATTTTGATTCTAAAGTGACGGGACGGGAAGTAATGAAGTATAAAGTCACGTCCACACGGTTCCGTCGCGTGCTTCAACGCAGACGCTGCCCATTCACTTTGAATGGGGTGACGTCTCGCTTTGCCGAACTGCATTGTGGTTCCGTCGCTTTGCCTCCGTTGCTCGCTTCGAAAGTTTAGTACATTTCAACTTTTCAAGCGTCGACGGAAGCGCCAGCCAATCAAATCATATGCCAGTACAAGCGGTAGCCAATCAAACCGCGTGCTTGTGTGTCCGGGGCGGGAGATTAATGTGATTGGTTGTTGGTCGAGCACCAGACACGCCCACCGGCAAGCTTCAACGCGACGGAACCGTGTGGACGTACCGTAACCCCTAGTTTCCACTGGGTCCGTCTGCGGCACGTTGCGGCTGCGCCGCGGCATCCGCAACTATCGCGGCCACAGCAATGGGTGCTATTCCACCAGATGCGCCGCATTACGGCTCAGAAGCGTCTCGCCGCTGGGCTCCGCTCGAAATAGGATTGAAGTCTATTTTTCGACGCGACGCAGCCGTAAGGTAATGTCGGGCAGGAAGTGGAACGGTGACAGCATTCATGCACGACGCTCCGCTTCCGTAATGCTTCTGAAACGCTCGTGAAACGCGCCCGGTAGGGTATGACGCCGGAGGAGGCCGGACCAAAACCGCGCCGCAGCCGTAACACGCCGCAGACGGACCCAGTGGAAACTAGGGGTGAGATGGAAACATTTAAGGTTAACTCCCCCAGTTTCCACCGGGTCCGTCTGCGCGGCGTTGCGCCGCGCTGCGCCGCGCCGGGTTACGGCTGTGCCGGGTTACGGCTGTGCCGGGTTACGGCTGCGTTACGCGTTATGGCGTAAGGATCGCGGCCACTTTAGTCAATGGGTGCTATTCCACCACACGCGCCGCATTACGGCTCAGACGCGTCCCAGAAGCGGCTCGGCGCAGCGCTTCTCTAAAATTAGGATGAATCCTATTTTTGCCGCGGCACAGCCGTAACATAAGGTCAGGCAGGCAGCCCCCCCTCGCAGGAAGTGGAAAGGTGAGCATCCGGGCCCATCCCCCACATATACTAATTTAGCAGACCCCCCCTCCTTCATCACAACACCTCCACTACGATACGCACAATGGACGACGTATTTATGTAATGGACTATTACAATTATTATTAACTGTGTCTGTAGACTACAACACAACAAAATAGGAAATGTATAACAACAATAAACACAATTTAAACAGACACAAAAAATAAAACATTAACTACGTAGCCTACTTACTTTCTTGTAGAAGTACAAATGTCCAGGATGCCCAAATCAATAACAAAACTGCGAGCCTGCACGCACGACGCTACGCTTCTGAAACGCTTCTGGGACGCGTCCGGTGGGTTATGGCGCTAGAGGAGGTCGGACCAAAACCGCGGTGCAGCTGTGACGCGTTGCAGCCGTGGCGCGACGCGGCGTGACGCGGCGTGACGCGGCGTGACGTGGCGTGACGCGGCGCATCGCGGCGCAGCGCGGCGCAGCGCGGCGCAGACGGACCCAGTGGAAACTGGGGGTAAGAGTACAAAAAAAGAGGCACAAACCACCTGTTTAACAAAGTCAATCTAGAATGAATAAAATCAAATAATCCCTCTTAGGGTTTTATCAATACCAGTATTCATCGATACTCTTTATTGATACTGCTCTCCATAATTTAAAATGTGCACCGCAACACCAAATGAAATTCCTCGTGCGTGTCGACCTACCTGTTAATAAACATGATAATTGCCATAACACGCTTTTGTCCTCTTCTTGATCAGGATGAAGAGGAGGCGGAGGCGGCGTTTAATCAGAAACACGCTCTGCAGAAAGCGAAGGAAGTCGGGCCGCTGTCCTCCTTCATGTCCTCAGAGTAAGTCCTTCTTTTATCTCCTTTTCTCCCTGCCTTACCTCCTCCTTCCTTCTGTGGTGGAAATTCCACACTTAATCACCTTCTAGTAAGAAAAGAACAAACAGACAAGCTTAAACCAAAGTTGTGTTATTTAAAGGTCACCTATTATGCAAAATCCGCTTCTTCTTGTCTCTTCTACATCAACTCTGTGTGAAGAGACTCAGGATCAAAGATTCTCTCTCTTTTTCTCATTTCTATAAAAACCTGTCTGAAAATGAGCTGATCAGATTTTGGCCACTTTATGATGTCATAACGATGTGTTGGCCAATCAGCAACAAGGTAACCCCCCCCCCCCCCCCTTATCACCTGAATCTCCTCTAGAGCACCATTGAGTTCTTTGTAACCAAATGTCTCTCAGAGAGGCGTGGGGAGGGGCTCCTTATTTCCATCTAAAGCAGGGGTGTCAAACTCAAGGCCCGGGGGCCAAATCCGGCCCGCGACCTAATTTTATGTGGCCCGCAAGAGCTTGCTAAAAATATAATATACAATACAATTGGTGTAATTGTTGAATATTTGCTTTCAATTATTTGTCCTAGACTTCTGCTTTCAGACGTAGTTATTCAGGAAGATATTACCAGAACTGATAATAATCCAATGCAGGGCCACAGAAAACAATGACTTCATTTCGGGAAGAGACACAGAAAGTCTCAGCAACATCGTGGCTGGACATCGGGTTAACCTCTGACACGTTAGTTACAGACCGTATGATAACTAACAGTCTTTGTCTTTAAGGCGTGATGAAAGCCTGGGAGAGACAGCTTTACACAGAAGTGAAACTGTCAGAAAATCAACCAGAAGTTCCAGTGTCATATATTTAATTAAATCACACTTGTGATACGTTTCCACGATGCCTCCGTCCTCGTCTATTTAGGACTGACCTGCACAGATTTAGATTTCCCCGTGATGCAGAGCAGCTTGGAGAGGATGCTGAAGGTCATCCCGCTGATGATCAGTGTGTGCGAGTGATTGATGTTAAGTGAGAGGTTTTCTCCGCGGCCTCTGCTCCAAATTGAGGTCTCCATGGTTACTGTTTCCACTTTGGAGCGGGAGGAGTTTGGGATGTTGTCATAGATGAGAGTAACACATACTACGGTTTCTTTACTTCCTCTACAGACGTCCATTATTTCAACTAAACTGTACATCTACGCAGACCATCGATGTCCAGTGACATGTCTCCATAGTGCGCCTCTCTGACATCATCATTGGGCTTCTTGTAGATAAAAAAAGCAGTCTTTTAATTGTTTTGATGTTATTGTTGAAAACTTCAGAATCTGTATTTACCGCCAATCCAAAAACAGCGAATGTTTTCCCTTCCAAAGTGTGTGTGGCCGTAGCTTCGCCCGGAAGTGACGCATGTGTTACTCTCATCGATAGAGGCAAGGTGTTAGGAACCTTACAGACACTTGGACTCAAAAGAAAGTTTGTTCAAAAATAGTCTTTACTTTGGAAAAGTATAAAGTTCAAACAAAACATCCTAAGAGGCAAAAGATAGCAAAGCAAATTGCAAACTAAATAAACTTGACTATGGTCGCAAAATACAATAATCTCTGGGCGAGAAAAGCTGGCTCTCTAAATGGCACAAGACGAACTGGCACAGGACAAAGGGAGACAGGACTATTTATACATGAGGTAAGGGGGAACAGGTGGAACCAATCAGGGTCGGGGCAGACGCTGACGATGGCGGGAAACACACAAAGGGAGGAAGTAAAGGGACCTGAAATGAGACCAGAGGTAAGTACAAAATAAAACAGGAAGTGCAATGACAGGACGAGACAGGTGAACAAAAAGACTTGACTAAACATAAATCTAACCTGGGCGATGAACTAAACGTGAAACAATAACATGAACCTGATTAACATGACATGAACAATTTAGCAGACATGACGGGATGTTACACAAGGTTAGTGTCCTAATAAACATGGAGTGAACCAACGAGGGCGAAATGAAGACAATACTATGTAAAAATGGTCGCTACAACAGACCGATAAGAGATCAGCATCCTGACCGTGGTGTAATCTGGTGAGGTATTATGGTCTACAAACAGATGGTGGACGAGTAGCAGGCTGTCATTACACCGTTATTAGCGTGATGTGCGCCAACAAGGCTGTTTATAATAATAACAATACATTGAGTTGTGATTAGACGGTGAGAGTGTGGCTGATGTCGGTGGATTATAACCTGAAGGACTTCACTCGATCTGTTAAACTGACTTGAGCCGTTACAGACCCCCACTGTTCTGCTGCTCTCACCCCAGACTGGTTGGGTGTTACTGACTTCTGAACCAAACAGACACTTTTCTCCAGCTGCAAAATGGAAATGAATGAAGTGAGGCTTTTCAAACATGTGGTCCTGGGGCGTCTTGTTGGCCTGGCTGGTGCACAGTGTCAGGAAAACTCATCGTTGTTGTGTCAAGTTGTTACAGACGTGTTCAGCTTTCTGTCGTTGCCAGAACACTTGATTTCCAAAGAGATCGTCTGTAAACCCAGGCACGAGGTTCAAGGTTCAAGGTTCAAGGTTCAAGGTTCAAGGTTCTTTATACGTCATACATAGCTACAGAGTAGGGATGTCGATGAAAATCTTAGGTCCCAGGCTTCTCCAACGGTGCAACACAATGATACAGATAAGCAGAAAAATATAGTGCAAGTAAATATTAAAAAGTAAATACAAAAAGAAAAATAGTTTAAAAAAGTGAAAGTCTATATGCAAGTTATTGGAATGATATATTAGGTGAATAATGAGTAAGTAGCAGATGAATGTTATGGATGTTGTTTCAACAGTCCAGGTGTTTTAACAGTCGTATGGGGATCAAACTAGCCGCGTTCACACTGCGGTACTTTTCCCACGAAGGTTCATGCGAACTTAGTTCATGATCGCGTTCACACCAAAAAGAGCCGGTACTAAAAGTAGTTCATGCGAACCTTTTTACCCCCTCGAAAGTCCCTGCTAGAGAGCAGGGACTTTCGAGCGGCTCTTTTGTGAGAAAAGAGCTATGTTTCTGATTGGCTGGCGGATTGCAAACCACGCCCCGTAACACTCCCAAAAAGTTTTGTGAAGCCGCCATTTTATTATCCTCGCATTAGCATTATTAGCATTAGCATTACCCCAGCGCAGAAACGCAGAGAGACTAACTTATGGCAACACACAATAAAACATGGGAGCGGTGGAGATGAGGAGGTGTCGGCGTTCTGGCGATTTACTCGGAAGGCTTCAGTAGAAGCTGCTGGGAGTCCCAGCAGCTTCTACTGAAGCCTTCCCCAACTCCGGGGACTTCCGGCCGGGGACTCCGGGTGGCAGTATACGCCGTGAAGTGGGTTGCGGCCTGCCAGTAAACCCAAAGCAGAAGAAGAAGAAGTGACGTCAGCGGCTTCATTTGCCTAATCCTCCCCCAGGGACTTTTTCTGGTGTGAACGCGATCTGTACTTAGTTCATGAGAACTAAAGAGTTTGCATGAACTAAGTTTGCATGAACCTTTGTGGGAAAAGTACCGCAGTGTGAACGCGGCTACTGTCTCTGAATCTGGTGGTTTTTGTCCTGAGGTTCTCGATCACTTTAGTTTTGATTAGTTCTTGTCGAATGGATCTGCGGGGAATTGGAGCTCACTTTGTCCACAGGCTGCTTCGTTTACTGCGATCAAAACGTTGCTTTTGCGCCCGTACAAACAACAGCTACCTTCATGACATTCATATTATTCTGGATTCAGCAGAGTGTGTGATCTGTTCTGTTCTCACTGGTGGAATATGTTCATAACGTGACCTTGTCTTCTCAACACTCAGGTCCTCAGGTTTGCAGAGTAGATTGTGTTTTCTTACTCGGGGATTGATTGCAAAGTGCCTGATCGTGCTGAAGGTGTTTGAAGTGCATGTGCATGCAGCAGAGTGGGACTCTGTGTGCTCGCTGTGTGTGTGAAGAAACAAGCATTTTGTTGCATGGGCATGTGGAAGAATTCACATTTTTATCACCGTGGCGTTTTGTACCTTCTTGCTCTGTGTCTTTCTTTCTTTACCTTATCGTGTAGACATCACATATGATAAGATGACCTGTATCGATTAGTCAGGTGTTGTAGCAGCAACAGAATAAGACAGAAACACATTCAACTCTGAACCGATGACGCCTACTGCCTGAATCTGCTTTATGTGGACATAATCCTCTTCTTTAAAGACAAACTTTGTTTTTATTCTGACTTTTATTCTGAATTATTCTGAAAACCCTGAAAAATAAAAATAATAATAATAATTTTAGAAAAAAGATCAAAATACCGACTTTTTCAAAGTTTTGACATTTTCTCAAAATTCTGATTTTTTGACTTCTTTCCAAATTCTCACTTTTTAACAAAATTCCTACTTTTTTAAAAATTCTGACTTCTTTTAACAATTCTCAAATGTTTCTCAAAATTCTCACTATTTTCAAATTTCAGATTTTTCAATTATGTTTTGTGATTTTTACAAATGTCTGACTTTCATAAAAATTATGACTATTTTTTCCCAAATTTCGTAATTTTCAAATTTCAGTCTTTTTTTCCTCATCCTGACTTTCTTCTCAGAGTTCTCGTTACATATGTACAGCTATGTTTAAGGGTTGAACAGATATACTTTTAAACGGGCAGGAACTACAGTGGTGAAGGTCCTGTGTGCAAATATCCCCAATATTACTGTTCAGAGGGAAACTCTGCAGTCTCCTGTCAGAGAGCACCAGACTCTGAACTTTAGGGTCAGCTGTGAAACCCCGACTGACATGACCCCTGTTGACCTCTGAGAAACTTGCATGACAGCATTAAAGAGATGCAGCATGCGGGAGACTGGTTTCACTTTGAGGACGCATGCATACGATCAGCATGACCAAGGGAAGAAAAACACACCTTACACACATGCCTGCTTTTCAGTACAAGACGTGTACAGTTTTTCTTCCAACCCTCTCCCAAATGCTGCTGGAATATCGTAGAAGTAATACAGGGCTCAACAATAAGGATTGCAAGGAAGCCTGAAATTGTTCATTATATTCCAGACGGGCGAGAAATATCTGCGTGTTTGAAGGATCTGAGATGACTGACTTGAGGGGATACTTTTTATTGTATCTGTAAAATAGATACAATACAATCTTAATTTGTAAAGTAACAAAAAATAAAAAAATAAATGTAGTAATATTTCCCCCCAATGTCTCTTGAGTGCAGACAGTGCGGGACACACCGAATAAATGTGAATTCTGAAAAAAGCGAGGATTATTAAAAAGCGAAATTTGAGAAAAAAGTCAGAATGTTTAAGGAAAGAAGTCAGAAATGTGAAAAAGGGAGAATTTTGAAGAAATCGAGAATATTGACAAAAATCTGAATTTAGAATACGTGAGAGTTTTAGAGAGAATATTGAAAAAAGTGAGCATTTTGAAAAAAAGTGAGAATATTGAAAAAAGTGAGAATATAGAAAAAAGTGAGCATTTTGAACAAAAAGTGAGAATTTGTAAGAAATCGAGAATATTGAAAAAAGTGAGCATTTTGAAAAAAAGGGAGCATTTTGAAAAAAGTGAGCATTTTGAAGAAATCGAGAATATTGAAAAAAGTTAGAATTTTGAACAAAAAGTGAGAATTTGTAAGAAATCGAGAATTTTGAAAAAAGTGAGAATTTTGAAAAAAGTGAGAATTTTGAACAAAAAGTGAGAATTAAAAAAAAAGTGAGAATTTGTAAGAAATCGAGAATATTGAAAAAAGTGAGCATTTTGATGAAATCGAGAATATTGAAAAAAGTGAGAATTTTGAACAAAAAGTGAGAATTAAAAAAAAAGTGAGAATATTGAAAAAAGTGAGAATTTTGAACAAAAAGTGAGAATTAAAAAAAAAGTGAGAATATTGAAAAAAGTGAGCATTTTGAACAAAAAGTGAGAATATGTAAGACATCGAGAATAAGTGAGCATTTTGAAAAAAGTGAGAATTTTGAAAAAAGTGAGAATTTAAAAAAAGTACACACTTCATCCTTTTAAAAAAAGGGAGAATTATGAAAACATTTCAGACTTTTAAAATTTATTTTTGAAGAAAAAGTGTAACTGCTAATAAAAAAACGACTTGTAAGGGGCAAGTTAATTTGGACAGGTGGATTTTTGACGCATTCGACCAACCAGGCGAGTAAAAAAACACATTAATGTTGAACCCTGTAATATCTTGATTCTCTGCACATGCATTCCTTTAGCTCTGTTAGCATGTCTTTTGAATGCTGTGTTTGCTCTGAGGAGAGGGCGGTGTGCAGAGCTGCATCCCACTGTGCTGGTTCTGTTTCAAAGGGTTTTTCTAAAATATATTTATCTACTTTTTCCCCGTGTTTGCTGGCGGAGCCCATCTCTGTGTTTTTCCACCTGTGCCCATACTGTAGTAACACTGTCTTCCTATCAATGTTGTTCCAACTGTTGATGTTTATTAATGTTGTTTCTGATATTGCTACCATCTCGTTTGTCAATGTGCCGCCTGGCTCCAGTGGAGACACACAGCAAAGCATCGAGAGACCCTCAAATTCATACTTTATTCACTACAAATGTCTCAACAAGGTGGAAATATAAGCTCGCAACATAAAACATGATCTTATAACTGAATTCTGCGGTGGCTGAGTGACGGGTGCAAGACGTGCTTCATCGGCCAAAACTCTTCCATACAAAAGCAAAGACAAACAGACTCAGACAGTTTCTTCCCCAGAGCATCATGAATTATTTCCTGCACTTTATTTTGTTATTATTTTATGTATGTATGAATGCTGCGTGTCTTTGTTGTTGTTGTCTGTCTCAAAAGGAGTAACTTTACTCTTCTTGTTGTATATTGACAATACATGCTTCTACTGTAATTCTAATATTATCATGAGGAGAAACATGCTGCGCTTTCGAAAACAATGCAAATATAAAATCACAAACATCCGCACCAGCTTTGAGTTTCAAGAAAAGCACTCTATAAATAAAATGCATTATTATTATTAACACATACGCAGAGTTTTTAAAAAAGCGCTGCATAAATGAAACGCTGCGAATAAAAAAAAACAGTTGGGTGTTTCTCAATGTCGAGGAAGGCTGCTCCAGAGCCACTATTTCAAGTATACTACGTTATCGAGTCCCGCTGAAGGACTGATCCAATCTCCAGCATACTTGGAATTCTACCGAGCCCGGCGTCCTTCGTAGCGAGAAATTTCGAGGCTGCACATCTGTAGACTCCGCAGTCTTAAAATCCCCACAATGCTTTGCGCACGGACCAATTTCCTCAAATCTGTGGCGGAAAATGTGAGGCGGGGCCTCTCATATGACGCACACCTGCTCGCCTGTTCCACTCTTCGTTCTCCGAATGCCAGGAAGTATTCTTGCCTCGCTTCTGAAGCAAGTGACTCGGAAGACATGTGCTACCAAGCAAGCGTACTCGACATTGAGAAACACCCTTGGTTAACTTTAGAATCTCCGAGCTGTGTGAGTCACTTTTTAGTGTCCCCTGGTTTCCGTTGTGTTTTTAAACTGCGGCGTGTTTCTCCTAATGATTAGATTAGAAGCATTTATTGTCATTATACAAGAACAACAAGAAGAGTAAACGAAAGACAACAACAACAAAGACACGCAGCATTCATACATTCATAAAATAATAACAAAATAAAGTGCAGGAAATAATTCATGATGCTCTGGGGAAGAAACTGTCTTTGAGTCTGTTTGCTTTTGTGTGGAAGAGTTGTGGCCGTTGAAGCACGGTTTGAACCTGTCAGCCACCGTAGAATTCAGTTATAATTGTGTTTGCCCTAATGGAAGAGTTTCGGAGCGTTGTAATGGGTTTTCACCCGTCGGCCACCGCAGAATAAAATACACATGATGCATGTTGTAGTCAAGCACCTTTACCTTTCAACAACACGGCATTATCAGCCTGTAATGAGTTGTGTTGTTTGTGTTTATCTTCGTGGATCTTTTGCTGTGTGTCTCCTGTTCTGTTTTGTCTCTGCTCACAAAAGCACTAATGTCTTGTTTTCAACCAATCGCTCATTGATAACACGGACCACACAAGAGTCCTCGCTCCAGTAAGTATCTCTGTCGCTCAGCCTGATTCATATTCTGTCCCGTACCTCCAGTCCAAACCTCATTTTATTCCACTTTTCTTTATATCTCTCCCACTGGTTTCGCTCTGCATCTTACTCCTTTTGTTATCACAGTCTCACAACAACTCCTGGCTTGCTTAATTTATCACTTTGCATCTCCATCGATCCAGTGATTTGTTATTGTTGATTTAAAACAGCTCCTAAAGTTGAGCGTCAGACAAAAGCATTGTTCGCACACATACTGTGATATTGTTTTCTTTGGTTTTAATGTGTATATTTCAGTGTATTTTATCAAATGAAAAAGGAACCTAGAATAATTTAAATCAGTCGAAACAGATTCAGAAACTTTCCTTTGAATCAAATGAGACTTTTGAGGATTCACAGCATGCAAACAAAGATATCTTTTCAAACAATACATACTAAAATAAATAAAAGATAAACCAGAGATAAAACTTCTGTGTATTCAAGGGACAGTTCACCCTAAAATCAAAAGCACATATTTGTCCTCTTCCCTGTTGTGCTATTTATCAATATCCACTATTTTGGTGTAAATAGCTGATTGCGAAATTGGCCAACAAGTATCTAAATGAGACGACTAAACGTCATCACGCCCAGCATTAGCCACCTTAAGCTTAGCGGTGGTGACGTGAAGTCATGTGACCGTGCTGTAGTTCCTTTATAGCCCAACATTAGCCTCCTTTAGCTTAGAGGTGGTGACGTGAAGTCATGTGACCGTGCTGTAGTTCCTTTATAGCCCAACATTAGCCGCCTTTAGCTTAGCGGTGGTGACGTGAAGTCATGTGACCGTGCTGTAGTTCCTTTATAGCCCAACATTAGCCACCTTTAGCTTAGCGGTGGTGACGTGAAATCATGTGACCGTGCTGTAGTTCCTTTATAGCCCAACATTAGCCGCCTTTAGCTTAGCGGTGGTGACGTGAAGTCATGTGACCGTGCTGTAGTTCCTTTATAGCCCAACATTAGCCTCCTTTAGCTTAGCGGTGGTGACGTGAAGTCATGTGACCGTGCTGTAGTTCCTTTATAGCCCAACATTAGCCTCCTTTAGCTTAGCGGTGGTGACGTGAAGTCATGTGACCGTGCTGTAGTTCCTTTATAGCCCAACATTAGCCACCTTTAGCTTAGCGGTGGTGATGTGAAGTCATGTGACCGCGCTGTAGTTCCTTTATAGCCCAACATTAGCTTTCTACTTCAGAAATTCTATTTAGATTGACAAACAGCCCTCGAGGGGAGAGGAATAATATGTATTTAAAATGTCCGGGTGAACTGTCCCTTGTAAATGTGTTGTTAATAATAAAATGTTTATTTTCTCTAATATGTGTTCCTCTTCTTCTTCTTTTTCTCAGTGGTAGCAGGAGGAGGCGGCCCTACCTCTACAGGAAGCGAGCGATCCACCGCAGCCGGCCCACCTACTCCTGCAATCTGGAGGAGGGTCGTGGCCTGCCTCTCAACCCCTCTCACTGTTTCATGTCCAGGAGGGAGAGGAGGAAGAGGATGACCATGTCGGTGTGGGAGCAGAGGACCAGCCAGCTGAGGAGACACCGACAGATGTCCAGTCGAGAGATTCTGTTCAACAGCCAAAACGAGGAAAAGGACGCAAACCCAAACTCCAACGCTGCCCCTACTGGACGTCCACAGTCACTGCATCGGAAAACCATGGAGAACATACTTTCCGGGAGTTTAAAAAAAGACCCTTTAGCATCGCCGTCCAAAACCCCTGCTTCAAACTCCTCTGTGTCTCTGGATATGCCTTTGGATGCCACTGTTTCTGGTGAAGATCCTACAAATAATCCCCCTTCCGAAGCACCTATTGCTAAACCTGAATCTGAAGCTGAATCTGTAACTGACAGCGAAAAACTCACAGTCAATCCGACTCACAGCGAGCGCCGGAGTCCCAGATTAAACGGCGAGCGACAACACAGAGCGGTGAAGAAGTTCAGACCTCCTGAAAACCTGGATTTGTTGACCCCCGAAATGGGAGGTCACGGAGGGGTCAGGGGGCGCAGGGGGAGGCATCACGGAGAGAATAAGAGTCAGGCGTCATCACCCGGGAGTCGATCGGCCAGCAGAGAGAGGAGGAAACATCCGGAGAGAGTGGAGGAGAAGGAGGTGGAGACCAAAATGGAGGGAAAAGAAGAGTGCACACCTGAGGAGAGCAGGTGAGAGGATAGAATAGAATATATCTTTATTGTCATCATACAAAGTACAACGAAATGTGTAAAAACTCTCACTGCAGTACAAAATAAAGCAGAGGTAGTAGCGGTGACAGTGCAACGAGATAACATTCAATGTAATGTGCATATTTACACTTACAGTCTAAATATATATTAATAAATAGTTTCATTAATTTTAGGGTGAAGACTTGGTTAGGGTTAGGCATGTGTTGGTTAAGGTTAGGATAAGTCTCCAGGAAATGCATGTAAATCAATGTAATGTCCCCAGAAGCGATGTATACATGGTATGTGTGAGTGTGTGTGTGTGTGTGTGTGTGTGTGTGTGTGTGTGTGTGTGTGTGTGTGTTCACAGTTGTTGTAATAGGCTCTGAGGTTGAGATACTCATCCAACATGTTGTTTTGTGTTTATTTGGGGTTTTTAGAATTGGTAAACAGGTTAAAGGTCCCATGTCATGCTTTTCCGGTTGGTACCCGTCCCCTTGTTGTTATGAAGGTGTTTCTGCATGTAAACGGTCTGCAGAGTCAAAACCCTCAAAGTGCCAATGACGAAACCAATGTGAGTTTGGAAAATTGCACGATATAAATCTATTCCAGTCAACGATGGAACTATGATCAGTGGAAATGGCCGTGACACGGGACCTTTAACTGAAAGTCAAGAAAGAAAGGAATGATTGAAGAAGAGATGCAAATTCAAGTTTTGTCGACATATTAGAGTCAAAGGTTGTTCCACAATATGTTTTATTTACATTTTTAACATCCTTATATACAGACTTCTACATTCATATCATTCACAACACACAATACAACTGTAGAAAACATTGAAAATATTCAATTTGCAAGTTCCTCCGGTCAGGTTTATGTTCACTGCCATTGACTTTAAATTACCTCGAGATCTAAACAAAGTATACAAGACTTTAAAATAGATTTGATCACAGGGCTTCGGGAATACCCAAGAGAAAGTTACAGTCTAAGGCAGGGGAGTCAAACTCAAGGCCCGGGGGCCACATTCGGCCCGCGACTTCATTTTATGTGGCCCCACAAGAGCTTGCAAAGAATATAATATGTTTATTATACGGTTATATGCTACAGAAGCACGTTGCCCATAAACTACATATCCCACAATGCATCTCAAATATGACTTTTTTTTCTCAGAATTTGCCTTTTTTTCTTCAAAATATGCATTTGTTCATAGAATTCCTTTTTCTCAGAATTAGATTTTTATTTCAAAATGTCACTTCTATTTATTTTTTCTCCAGAATTTGGCTTTTCTTTTTAAATCATGTTGTAACATCCTCACTGAAGAGACTTGCAATTATTTGCCCTATACTTCTGCTTTCAGACGTAGTTAATTATGAAGTTATTACCCTATCCGATGATAATCCAATGCAGAGGCAATGATGTAATATAATACATTATTTTATATATAGGATATATGTATTTTTATATTGTCTTAAAGTTACAACCGGCCCTTTGAGTGCAACCATAATGCTGATTTGGCCAGCGATGAAATTGAGTTTGACACCCCTGCTCTAAGGTTAAGAGAATAACAAAGATATATTCACACAGGTCGTCGAATGGTAATTGGAATACAATTTAGCATTTGTGGGTTAAAATGAAACCTTAAGAGTATTATTTAGATCCTCCTTTCATGATAATGTTCAAGCATCAATTTCATTTTATTTGTATTTGTTCCGTTCATGGTACGCACAACTTAATAACAATTATTTACAAAACATGTCTCTATAAACACACCGTACCCGAAAAGGAGCAGGGAGAAGAAAATGATCTGATATGATTTCTAAAACTAAATAAATAGAAATAGACGGTCTGTCCTTCATATGTTCTTATTCACAGCCATCGTAGGAAAATAAGAGAAACACAAAAACGTCCAAAAAAAATACTTAGTTCCCATTTGACAGTTAACGGAAAGAAACAAAAATAAAAATACAATGATAGTGGTTCCTGTAGCTTTTGGACTATACAATCACCAACTATATATATATATATCACTGTTCTTCTGTCTGTGTCTTCAATACTTTCTCTCTGTATTTCCAGTCTGGGAGAAGGAGGACCCACAGACCCCCAGGAGAGTCAGATCCACATCGGAGACACGGAGGAACCTCCTCAGAAATCAGATCCAGATCCTCCCGTCGTCCCAGAGAAAAACGAAGAAGAGACGGAGAAGGAGAAATGTCCGCTCAGCACCAGTGTGATCATCGAGGTTCCCAACGCTCAGTCCTGTCTGGAGCTCTCCACCATCACAGGTACCAGTATGTAGTGTCTCTACTTTAAAGAGTCCTCCCCTGCTGATGTGTAGGTGTATATCAGTATGTAGTGTCTCTACTTTAAAGAGTCCTCTCCTGCTGATGTTCAGGTGTATATCAGTGTGTAGTGTCTCTACTTTAAAGAGTCCTCTCCTGCTGATGTTCAGGTGTATATCAGTATGTAGTGTCTCTACTTTAAAGAGTCCTCTCCTGCTGATGTTCAGGTGTATATCAGTATGTAGTGTCTCTACTTTAAAGAGTCCTCTCCTGTTGATGTTCAGGTGTATATCAGCATGTAGTGTCTCTACTTTAAAGAGTCCTCTCCTGCTGATGTTCAGGTGTATATCAGTATGTAGTGTCTCTACTTTAAAGAGTCCTCTCCTGCTGGTGTTCAGGTGTATATCAGTATGTAGTGTCTCTACTTTAAAGAGTCCTCTCCTGCTGATGTTCAGGTGTATATCAGTGTGTAGTGTCTCTACTTTAAAGAGTCCTCTCCTGCTGGTGTTCAGGTGTATATCAGTATGTAGTGTCTCTACTTTAAAGAGTCCTCTCCTGCTGATGTTCAGGTGTATATCAGCATGTAGTGTCTCTACTTTAAAGAGTCCTCTCCTGCTGATGTTCAGGTGTATATCAGTATGTAGTGTCTCTACTTTAAAGAGTCCTCTCCTGCTAATGTTCAGGTGTATATCAGCATGTAGTGTCTCTACTTTAAAGAGTCCTCTCCTGCTAATGTTCAGGTGTATATCAGCATGTAGTGTCTCTACTTTAAAGAGTCCTCTCCTGCTGATGTTCAGGTGTATATCAGTATGTAGTGTCTCTACTTTAAAGAGTCCTCTCCTGCTGATGTTCAGGTGTATATCAGTATATAGTGTGTCTACTTTAAAGAGTCCTCTCCTGCTGATGTTCAGGTGTATATCAGTATGTAGTGTCTCTACTTTAAAGAGTCCTCTCCTGCCGGTGTTCAGGTGTATATCAGTATGTAGTGTCTCTACTTTAAAGAGTCCTCTCCTGCCGGTGTTCAGGTGTATATCAGTATGTAGTGTCTCCACTTTAAAGAGTCCTCTCCTGCTGATGTTCAGGTGTATATCAGAATGTAGTGTCTCTACTTTAAAGAGTTCTCTCCTGCTGATGTTCAGTTGTATATCAGTATGTAGTGTCTCTACTTTAAAGAGTCCTCTCCTGCTGATGTTCAGGTGTATATCAGTATGTAGTGTCTCTACTTTAAAGAGTCCTCTCCTGCTGATGTTCAGGTGTATATCAGTATGTAGGGTCTCTACTTTAAAGAGTCCTCTCCTGCTGATGTTCAGGTGTATATCAGTATGTAGTGTCTCTACTTTAAAGAGTCCTCTCCTGCTGATGTTCAGGTGTATATCAGTATGTAGTGTCTCTACTTTAAAGAGTCCTCTCCTGCTGATGTTCAGGTGTATATCAGTAAGTAGTATCTCTACTTTAAAGAGTCCTCTCCTGCTGATGTTCGGGTGTATATCAGTATGTAGTGTCTCTACTTTAAAGAGTTGTCTCCTGCTGATGTTCAGGTGTATATCAGTATGTAGTGTCTCTACTTTAAAGAGTCCTCTCCTGCTGATGTTTCAGGTGTATATCAGTGTGCAGTGTCTCTACTTTAAAGAGTCCTCTCCTGCTGATGTTCAGGTGTATATCAGTATGTAGTGTATCTACTTTAAAGAGTCCTCTCGTGCTGATGTTCAGGTGTATATCAGTATGTAGTGTCTCTACTTTAAAGAGTCCTCTCCTCCTGATGTTCAGGTGTATATCAGTATGTAGTGTCTCTACTTTAAAGAGTCCTCTCGTGCTGATGTTCAGGTGTATATCAGTATGTAGTGTCTCTACTTTAAAGAGTCCTCTCCTCCTGATGTTCAGGTGTATATCAGTAAGTAGTATCTCTACTTTAAAGAGTCCTCTCCTGCTGATGTTCAGGTGTATATCAGTATGTAGTGTCTCTACTTTAAAGAGTCCTCTCCTGCTGATGTTCAGGTGTATATCAGTATGTAGTGTCTCTACTTTAAAGAGTCCTCTCCTGCTGATGTTCAGGTCTATATCAGTAAGTAGTGTCTCTACTTTAAAGAGTCCTCTCCTGCTGATGTTCAGGTGTATATCAGTAAGTAGTATCTCTACTTTAAAGAGTCCTCTCCTGCTGATGTTCGGGTGTATATCAGTATGTAGTGTCTCTACTTTAAAGAGTCCTCTCCTGCTGATGTTCAGGTGTATATCAGTATGTAGTGTCTCTACTTTAAAGAGTCCTCTCCTGCTGATGTTCAGGTGTATATCAGTATGTAGTGTCTCTACTTTAAAGAGTCCTCTCCTGCTGATGTTCAGGTGTATATCAGTATGTAGTGTCTCTACTTTAAAGAGTCCTCTCCTGCTGATGTTCAGGTGTATATCAGTATGTAGTGTCTCTACTTTAAAGAGTCCTCTCCTGCTGATGTTCAGGTGTATATCAGTATGTAGTGTCTCTACTTTAAAGAGTCCTCTCCTGCTGACGTTCAGGTGTATATCAGTATTGTTCTTTTAAGTGTAAGTCTATGGAGAAAAGTATCCTTTCACTGTCCCACCTCCTCCTCACCTCCTTGTCTCCCCCTGATCTTCCTCCAGTGAAGAGTAAGGACCCTGACTGTAAATCAGAGAAGGAGGAGGAAGAGGAGTCGAAGCCGGCTGTGACTCCAGACAGCATGTTCATCTTCAAACCTGACAACCCGTACGTGTATCCACTGGTTCAGACTCATAACACCAAGGGCATATGAATGATGATAGTCCACGTATAACATGTACACTCCCCCTCTTGTCCCCACAGGGTGCGTCGGGTCTGTCACTACGTGGTGAATCTGCGTTACTTTGAGACGTGCATCCTGCTGGTGATAGCCGCTAGCAGCATAGCATTAGCTGCTGAAGACCCTGTAGCCACCTCCTCCAACTGGAACAAGGTGTGTGTGTGTGTGTGTGTGTGTGTGTGTGTGTGTGTTACTATCCTTGTGGGGACCTACATCTGTTTACACAGTCACGTGTGGGGACTCACCTCCCTTATGGGGACATGAGGGGAATCATTAATTTTAGGGTGAAGACTTGGTTAAGGTTAGGTTAAGTCTCCAGGAAATGCATGTAAGTCAATGTAATGTCCCCTGAAGTGATGTATACATGGTGTGTGTGTGTGTGTGTGTGTGTGTGTGTGTGTGTGTGTGTGTGTGTGTGTGTGTGTGTGTGTGTGTGTGTGTGTGTGTGAATATGTCCCTAACCTTTTTTGCGCCACGAACCGGTTTCATGTAACACGATATTCTCAAGGACTGGCCTTCACAGTGTGGGGGTACAGGGTTGCCGTGACGACGCTCTGCACTTTTCTTCTGAGGAAAACCATCATTTGCAAACACATCGCCTTTCACATGCGCCGTGTGTGTGTGCTCAAATCAACTGTTGTAGACGAAGACGCCACTCACAGCTGTGTCCTTAGTTGAAAGTAGTTTAATGTCAAGGTAGCAAGGCGTAGTGAGGTGATGACAGACTCCCAATCCAAGCCGGAATATATCTGTCCTGTCCTATCTTCTTGAAACGAGTACTGTTGTACGAATAAAAGGCCTAAAAACACGGAGCTCAGCAGAGAGAAGTGTCACGTGACTGAGACGAGCATCTTGATCCATGGCCGGGGTGTCCAAACTACGGCCCGGGGGCCAAATGCGGCCCGCGGACCATTTTGAATCGGCCCTCAGCAAATCAAAATGTATAATGGAATACAAATTAAACTTGTGCTTGTCTTATATTGTACTTCTTAAAGGTAGAAATATATCACACAGTAGTATTCATCCCACTTTTCAAATAAATTCAGTCAATTAAAGTTGGAAACATTTTCTAACATTATCTTAGTTGATGAGAAAAAAGCAGATTGACTTATTTTCATAACAAGCTTGAAATACACGCTTCATAATTGTCCTTATTATAATCACTCACAAGCATCAACACAAGCATCAACTTATAACTGAACTCACGAGGCGATATACCTCTCGTGAGCGGCCCAGCCCTTCGTATATGTTCCTGTATGTGGCCCTCTGTGAAAAAGCTTTGGACCCCCCCCCTGATCGATGGTGTTGACATGTGTCCAGAGACGCAGACGCACAGACGGTCGGTCATTTCATTGGGGACCACTGTGCGATACGATTTGTCATAGCTGCATCACGAAGTAGCTTCAAACATTTCCTTAAATTGTTTTGCGAAAGGACTCTAACGTGACTTGATGGGGGGGCAGTACAAATCACTAATGCATGAAGACATTTCCGTACTAGACGCACTGACCCTGGAGGAATGATCTGGTGTTTCCATATCGAGGAGAATCTTTTATATTAAAGAATATATTGAAAGTTCCACATGTCTTGATATCGAAGCATCAACTTGAGGAACTTCCCCTTCTTTGTGGAATACACGTTGTTGTTATCTGTGTCGTGCGACAGGAATCTGCTTTTCTTATATATTTCTTTTTACTGTCTTTTTTCTCTTTAGGTTCTGCGGTATTTTGATTACGTGTTCACGGGAGTCTTCACGTTCGAGATGATTATAAAGGTGAGCGACTCAGTGACGAAGAAGAAGGGGATTTGATGGTGACACATATACAGTAGATGTGTCTTTATTGAGCAACCATTTCCAAGGTGGGGACTTAAACGTTGCAACAAAAACGAGGAACGAAAAGTGGCTTTGGGGCGTTCCTGTCTGCCTTATTCAACATCGAGAGAAGTTTGAAGATTAGACTAAGTCTGATTACAAATGAATAAGAAACGGTGATGTTTGTCACATCATTCACGACTGTGAACCCAAAGAAAGAAGCATTGTGTCTTTCCACGCCCTCAAATCCAGTTGTATGTATCTGTACGTTGGGTTCAGATAACAAAGAAGTCGCCCTTTTTTATTTAAACAAGTCAAGTACAAACTTCCCCAGCTGTCAAAGCCAGGTTTATAATTCTGTTCTGTTGAAATACTGTAGAGGTTTATGTGGGGGAAACTTCTGAAGCCATGGGAGTCAGGACTCAGAGACACGAGGAGAGCTGGAGCTCTGATGGAGTCAGGACTCAGAGACACGAGGAGAGCTGGAGCTCTGATGGAGTCAGGACTCAGAGACACGAGGAGAGCTGGAGCTCTGATGGAGTCAGGACTCAGAGACACGAGGAGAGCTGGAGCTCTGATGGAGTCAGGACTCAGAGAGACGAGGAGAGCTGGAGCTCTGATGGAGTCAGGACTCAGAGAGACGAGGAGAGCTGGAGCTCTGATGGAGTCAGGACCCAGAGAGACGAGGAGAGCTGGAGCTCTGATGGAGTCAGGACTCAGAGACACGAGGAGAGCTGGAGCTCTGATGGAGACAGGACTCAGAGAGACGAGGAGAGCTGGCTCTGAGGCAGGCTCAGACCTAGCTGAGCTATGGAGTCAGGACTCAGAGACACGAGGAGAGCTGGAGCTCTGATGGAGTCAGGACTCAGAGACACGAGGAGAGCTGGAGCTCTGATGGAGTACAGGACTCAGAGACACGAGGAGAGCTGGAGCTCTGATGGAGTCAGGACTCAGAGAGACACGAGGAGAGATTGGAGCTCTGATGGAGTCAGGGACTCAGAGACACGAGGAAAGCTGGAGCTCTGATGGAGTCAGGACTCAGAGACACGAGGAGAGCTGGAGCTCTGATGGAGTCAGGACTCAGAGAGACGAGGAGAGCTGGAGCTCTGATGGAGTCAGGACTCAGAGACACGAGGAGAGCTGGAGCTCTGATGGACTCAGGACTCAGAGACACGAGGAGAGCTGGAGCTTCTGATGGAGTCAGGACTCAGAGACAAGAGGAGAGCTGGAGCTCTGATGAGTCAGGACCAGAGACACGAGGAGAGCTGGAGCTCTGATGGAGACAGGACTCAGAGACACGAGGAGAGCTGGAGCTCTGATGGAGTCAGGGACTCAGAGACACGAGGAGAGCTGGAGCTCTGATGGAGACAGGACTCAGAGACACGATGAGAGCTGGAGCTCTGATGGAGTCAGGACTCAGAGAGACACGAGGAGAGCTGAGCTCTGATGGAGTCAGGACTCAGAGGACCACGAGGAGAGCTGGAGCTCTGATGGGAGTCAGGACTCAGAGAGACAGAGGAGAGCTGGAGCTCTGATGGAGTCAGGACTCAGAGACACGAGGAGAAGCTGGAGCTCTGATGGAGTCAGGACTCAGAGAGACGAGGAGAGCTGGAGCTCTGATGGAGTCGAGACTCAGAGACACGAGGAGAGCTGGAGCTCTGATGGAGTCCAGGACTCAGAGAGACGAGGAGAGCTGGAGCTCTGATGGACTCAGACTCAGAGACACGAGGAGAGCTGGAGCTCTGATGGAGTCAGGACTCAGAGACACGAGGAGAGCTGGAGCTCTGATGGAGTCAGGACTCAGAGAGACACGAGGAGAGCTGGAGCTCTGATGGAAGACAGGACTCAGAGGAGACGAGGAGAGTGGAGCTCTGATGGACTCAGGACTCAGAGACACGAGGAGAGCTGGAGCTCTGATGGAGTCAGGACTCAGAGACACACGAGGAGAGCTGGAGCTCTGATGGAGTCAGGACTCAGAGAGACGAGGAGAGCTGGAGCTCTGATGGAGTCAGGACTCAGAGACACGAGGAGAGCTGGAGCTCTGATGGAGTCAGGACTCAGAGACCGAGGAGAGCTGGAGCTCTGATGAGTCAGGACTCAGAGCGACACGAGGAGAGATGGAGCTCTGATGGAGTCAGGACTCAGAGACACGAGGAGAGCTGGAGCTCTGATGGAGTCAGGGACTCAGAGACACGAGGAGAGCTGGAGCTCTGATGGAGTCAGGACTCAAAGACACGAGGAGAGCTGGAGCTCTGATGGAGTCAGGACTCAGAGACTCGAGGAGAGCTGGAGCTCTGATGGAGTCAGGACTCAGAGACACGAGGAGAGCTGGAGCTCTGATGGAGTCAGGACTCAAAGACACGAGGAGAGCTGGAGCTCTGATGGAGTCAGGACTCAGAGACTCGAGGAGAGCTGAAGCTCTGATGGAGTCAGGACTCAGAGACACGAGGAGAGCTGGAGCTTTGATGGAGTCAGGACTCAGAGAGACACGAGGAGAGATGGAGCTCTGATGGAGTCAGGACTCAGAGAGACGAGGAGAGCTGGAGCTCTGATGGAGTCAGGACTCAGAGACACGAGGAGAGCTGGAGCTCTGATGGAGTCAGGACTCAGAGAGACACGAGGAGAGATGGAGCTCTGATGGAGTCAGGACTCAGAGACACGAGGAGAGCTGGAGCTCTGATGGAGTCAGGACTCAGAGACACGAGGAGAGCTGGAGCTCTGATGGAGTCAGGACTCAGAGACACGAGAGAGCTGAAGCTCTGATGGAGTCAGGACTCAGAGACACAAGGAGAGCTGGAGCTCTGATGGAGTCAGGACTCAGAGAGACGAGGAGAGCTGGAGCTCTGATGGAGTCAGGACTCAGAGAGACGAGGAGAGCTGAAGCTCTGATGGAGTCAGGACTCAGAGAGACACGAGAGACACTCAGTCTGACCACACGGATGAGATGCCACAATCAGTTCTGCAGACCCCTCCTGTAGCTCCAGGGTTTAGTTCAGAGTGTAATGATCAACATTCTTGAATAGAGAGACTAAACAGCTGAGGACACTGAATCACATCTGTTGTCGCTTACGGCTCGAGGTCATCTACGCCCCGAGAAGGAAGTGTTCCAGGTGTCCCACAGCAACGACTATCTCTGATCGAGAGCTGCCCGCTCACAAACTGCTAGGCAGCCCCTCCTTAGGCAGACAGCGGCTGCTCGAGGCTGAGCATCTGAGTCAGAGGGCGAACGGTAAACATGTATACAGAATTATTCCCTGACAGTTTTAAAAATGTGTTCCACAATATGTTTATTTACATTTTTAACATCCTTATATACAGACTTTACATGAATATAATGTATAACACACCATAAAGTAACCAAGAAGTCTCTCCTGTTTCAATCAAAGGTAAACAATACAACAGTTTATTTACTGCAGAACATACTGATTCATCGACGAAGAGGAACAAAGACCTCCAAGTCCAAGCGTGTGTGATGGAAACTCAGAGAGCTGGAGCTTGATGTCAAACACTGACGGTTTTTTATGAAGTTAATTCTGGTTTATATATCAGCCGGAGAATTGACAAGACATGAGCTGCAGACATGAGGTGACACAGCGGCTGCTCGACTAATTCTGAAGATCTCTTCCGTAGTCGGAGGTTCATGGGCGCGGGAAGGGGGTGCTGAGGGCCCTGCAGCACCCCCTAGTGGCAGGCAGGGGGTGCGGAGCTCCCCTGTCTGAATTATTATGCTCTATAGTGCCCATAATAGTGTTCACTGGAGTCCAGCACCTCAGCACCCCACTCAAAATACCTTCCCGCGCCTCTGCGGAGGTTTGAACTAGTTCAGAGAATACGATCAACCTTCTTCATTACAAGACTAAACTGACAGGGCACTAAATGTAACTTACTCTGTCGTCCATGGCCCAAGAATAACACCTGTGGGACTATGCACCGATAAGAAGGCTAGCGGTTAGATGTGTGATTCCCTTGCACGCTGCAGGAAGACTTTTCTTAATTCCTAATCCTGTGTTTCCTCAGATGATCGACCAGGGTCTTCTCCTCCACGACGGCTCGTACTTCAGAGACCTGTGGAACGTTCTGGACTTCATCGTGGTGGTGGGAGCGCTGGTGGCCTTCGCCCTCTCGTCAGTCACAGCTTTTAATATGAATACTAATCCATAATGCATTGAACATAAGTCTGAACGTCAGGGTGTAAATCATTCTCTTGTTTCCCTGCATGCTTAAATCCACTGGAAATGTTGTTTGACTTCATGCAGACGTCTCGTCCATCTTGCTTCTTACTCTATGGGTGTTTCTCAATGTCGAGGACGCTTCCTTGGTAGGACGTGTACCTCTGAGTCACTTGCTTCAGAAATGAAGAATGGTGGAACAGGCGAACAGGTGTACGTCATATGAGAGGCCCCGCCTTAAATGGAGCGCGATTTCCTCCAAAGATTTGGGGAATTTAGTCCGTGCGCAAAGCATTGTGGGGATTTTAAGACCGCGGATGTGCAGCTGCGAAATTTCCCGCAACGAAGTACGCCGGCCTCGGTAGAATTCCAAGCATCATTCAACGGCGATGTAGCAATCCTTGAAATAGTGGCTCTGGGGCAGCCTTCCTCGACATTGAGAAACACCCTATATGTGTGTTAATTCTACGGTGGCCCTGAAGGTGAAAACACAACGACAATTTCATTAAAAAACACAAGAAAGTTGACTAAAATACTTTAAAACACGTGAGTATTTTGCCAGGCACAAAAAATAAAACCTGAAATAGTAATCATACTTTTTTTACTCAAAAACATTTGGGTATTTTTTTAATTGATTTTTTTTGTGTTATTTAGTCGTTTTGCGGTTTTTAAAACCCGTTGGAGTTTTCTTGAAATAGTTTTGAACATTTTAAAATGTGTTTTTTATATTTCAGTTTTTTGTGTATATTTTGGATTACATTTAAATACACACACAGTTTTTTTTGGTTAAAATATATTTTGTTTGGTTTTTGAAAAGGTTTTTGTGTGTCTTTAAACTGTTGGTGTGATTTGACGTCTTTGACCTCAATATAATGATTTTCTTTTTCAAAATGTTGACTTTCTCTAAAACATTCTCTTGTTTTTCTACATGTTGTCGTGATGCCTCTGTGGGATTGACCACCAGCAATGTGATGGGGTAAAACAAAAAAAAAACTCGTCCTCTCTTTGAACAAATACTTTATAACGTGTGTAACATAAGTAGAACATGAATAGGATAGAAAAACAAGTTACGAGTGTCTAACATTGTGATATTGTGGTCTTTTTGCGCAGAAATAACAAAGGACGGGACATAAAGACCATCAAATCGCTGAGAGTTCTGCGAGTCCTCCGACCGCTGAAGACAATCAAGAGACTTCCCAAACTCAAGGTCAGAGTCCGTCTTTATGTCATTCGCACAGAAGCTACGCGTTAGCAACGGAAGTCTATAGTCAGAAGCTACGTGTTAGCAACGGAAGTCTATAGTCAGAAGCTACGTGTTAGCAACGGAAGTCTATAGTCAGAAGCTACGTGTTAGCAACGGAATTCTATAGTCAGAAGCTACGTGTTAGCAACGGAAGTCTATAGTCAGAAGCTAGTGTTAGCAACGGAAGTCTATAGTCAGAAGCTACGTGTTAGCAAACGGAAGTCTATAGTCAGAAGCCTACGTGTTAGCAACGGAAGTCTATAGTCAGAAGCTACGTGTTAGCAACGGAAGTCTATAGTCAGAAGCTACGTTAGCAACGGAAGTCTATAGTCAGAAGCTACGTGTTAGCAACGGAAGTCTATAGTCAGAAGCTAACGTGTTAGCAACGGAAGTCTATAGTCAGAAGCTAACGTGGTTAGCAACGGAAGTCTATAGTCAGAAGCTACGTGTTAGCAACGGAAGTCTAGTAGTCAGAAGCTACGTGTTAGCAACGGAAGTCTATAGTCAGAAGCTACGTGTTAGCAACGGAAGTCTATAGTCATAAGCTACGTGTTAGCAACGGAAGTCTATAGTCAGAAGCTACATGTTAGCAACGGAAGTCTATAGTCAGAAGCTACGTGTTAGCAACGGAAGTCTATAGTCAGAAGCTACGTGTTAGCAACGGAAGTCTAGTCAGAAGCTACGCGTTAGCAACGGAAGTCTATAGTCAGAAGCTACGTGTTAGCAACGGAAGTCTATAGTCAGAAGCTCGTGCTGCCAAGAAAGCGCAGTGTTGTTGATGTACGTGCCGGTTGGAAAGTATTGGATTACATAATGAGGGATACCAAACAACAGTAACTGTGTTCCCTGACAGTTTCATAAAAACAGCGATTTCGTCAAATGTTTCTAAATATTGGGGATTTACTTTTTTAAAAACATTCTCATTTAAAAAATTAAAATCTGACTTTTATCTAAAATTCTGACTTTTATTAAAAATCCTTTTTTTTTCAAAAAACTCACTATTTTCGCAAAATTCGGACTTTTTTTTAATAAAATATTTGTTTTTCTACAAAAATCGAAATATTTTTCTCAATATTCGCACAAAATCTTCAAAAAACTCTTACTTTATTTCACATATCTGACTCTTTTTTTTTACTCTCATTTTTTGTTTTTATTCTCACTTTTTTTCTCTCACTTTTTTCTTAACATTGTTTTATTTTCGAACTCTTTTTTTTTTAAATCTGATATTTCATTTAATTTTTTTATTTATTTTCAAATTCAGAGTTGTTTTCTGTCAGTTTCAGATTTCATTCCTGTCGAGGGGCCGGACTGGTTCAATGTTTATTGCAGAACTTATTGAAATGAAGTTATTGCACATATTAAACATGGAACTAACAAAGCTTAAATTATTGCCAGGGTGTCAGGGTGTCCCTGGGTTGTCTGGGTGTCAGGGTGTCTTGGTGTCGTCAGGGTGTCAGGTGTTCTGGGTGTCTTGGTGGTCAGTCAGGGTGTCAGGGTGT
>JAMFTG010001521.1:0-22500 GCA_023974075.1 Chaenocephalus aceratus
CTCTCTCTCTCTCTCTCCCCCTCTCTCTCCTCTCTCTCTCTCCCTCCTCTCTCCCTCTCCGTGTCAATTCTATATGCCAACTTGTCTTGTTTCTGCCGCTGCGTAGCATGTGTAACAACCGTGTAATTAGCAGAATAGGCTATTGTATTGTTTAACTCACACCTGTTGCTCTCGATGTCATTTAGCTGATAAAAGGAGGACTAATAAAAGCTAATAAAGCCTCACGCGTGCGTTTCCACTGTCAAGGGGTGCGATATAGCGTGTATGTAATTACATTACAAATACTGACTTGAGCCCCACCACTGTATGGGTTAGCCCTACCATAGACTACCCAACACAAATACTCTGGCGCCGCCACTGTTGATACGTAGCCCCTTTTTTAAAATAGTTTTTTTTAGGTGTTGCTATCTGTTTAGTGTAGCGTGGTTCTACAAGCAAGTCAATGCATTCATTGGGTGGTATCAGAGAGTTACACGGGTCTGTAAATGCAATGAAAACAATTGGCCACAGCAAATAATTTATATTAAACATGTAATTTTACTTTTGAATACTTCAGTAGGCTACAAAGGATGTCTTGAATAATTTAAGTGATATATGTGTACACATATAAATCATTAGTCAAAACAGCGCTACATTTGATTTAATTAAAAGGTATAATATGTGGTAAACTGAAGAGCCCTTTGGGAGCCGAAAGAGCCGGCTCTTCTCGGTGAGCCGAATGATCCGGCTCACCAAGAAGAGCCGGAATTCCCATCACTAGAACAATGACTTCTTCTGCGAGGATTTATAAAAGCAGCTGGAATCCCTTAAATTGCTATTGGATAAAAAAAAGTTAGGAAACGCCCCTATAGGATCCGCCTCCTTGCTGCGGTCTGCAGCCAGACCCATCTCGCGCTACGGGCCGGCCCTGCAGACAACCTTTAAGGAAGCACAGTCTCTTTTAAAGCCCCACTGAACGCTCAGAATTAGCCTCCTCTGTTATTTATGATAATTGACGAGCAAAAACAGTAAGACTTTTTTCTTGATTTCTCGTTAAATTGAGACACTTTTTGCCCACGTCAGATTAAAAGCTCTAACGTCTCCATGTCGCAGCTTCACCCGGTACATGTTATCAGATGAGTGGAAAACCCCTCGTCTTCAAAGGGATTCAGCCTCAGCCCTTTAACTATTATTCTGGACTCCCTCCTTTCCCTTGAAGCCCGACAGGAAGCCTGGTTTTGTTTGAGGCTGCAGATAAAAAACTCCTAAACGCAGTCCAGGTCCAGATAAAGAGCTGCTACCTTCCCCTCGTCATGAATCATACTCACGTTGCACAATACTCGCATAGTACGTGACCATAACTCTGACAAGTGTATCATTTCCCCTCATACTGCAGGTGCGTGGGTTCAAGAGGAATTTAAATGGAAACGCACAAAGTAAACTCACTTTCAACCTTATGTTTTCCTGATGATGCTAAATTGTGAACTACAAATCTGTGTTGAATAAAAAAAGAGAGCTAGTTGGTGTTAGCTGTTAGCATCTGGTACTTCGACGTACGGCTGTTAAAACACTGTAAAAGATGCAGCTCCAAAAACAAGTCAATATATAATGAAAACAAATCAGCCAATAGAACAAGTACAAAATGGCTTGGTGAGAGTTCTTGAAGTAAAGACGGGATAATTAGATAAATGAGATCGTGTGTTTAGCTGGGGAAACTTATGTTGAACTATATTTGACATTTGTAACGAAAAAAAGCCAGAAATGCTTAGATTCTGTTTCCTGATGTTAGTGGAGACGTTCCTCTAAAATAAGATGTTTTTAAGAGACTTTGACTTCAGAAGATGCTTTGTCTAAAAACAAGACTTCAGTTATTAAGTCTTGTATCAAGTGTAACGACATGTTCTGACATTAGACAAATATACTTGGCAAGATTTTAGATTTTTGCAGTGAGGAGAGGGAGTAGTAGAATATCAAAAGGCGCATTCACACTGCGGTACTTTTCCCACAAAGGTACAGGTAACTAAGTGCAGATCGCGTTCACACTGGAAAAAGTCCCTGGGGCTGGATTAGGCAAATGCAGCGCCATATCGACTGAGAGTTACGACATCTCCGTTCACTCCAATGGACCACTTTTTTACAGCAATGGCGGATCGTGGAGCCTCTCAATCGTTCCCCGGAAGTTAGCGCCAAGGCTAGCAGAGCTGTGGAGTTGCAGCATAATAGACCGTTCGTGACGGACTTTTAAAGGTAAGAAGAAGTTTAAAGTAGGGCTGTCAAACGATTACAATTTTAATCAGATTAATCACAGCTTAAAAAATAATTAATCATGATTAATCACCATTTGAACTATGTCCAAAATATGTTATTTCTTTATGTATATTGTTGGGAATGGAAAGATAAATGAAAGAAGGCGGATATATCCATTTAACACAGTATCTATGTTTATTATAACATTTTTCTGCATGTCAAAATGAAAGACAACCCACACACCTATCAATCATCAAACCGTGGGGTCTTAATTCATTACGTGTTGATTTCTATCAACGGGGGAGTACTTCAGGAAAGTCGACAGAGGGGGGGGGGGCTAGTGGAGTACTTCAGGAAAGTCGACAGAGGGGGGGGGGGCTAGTGGAGTACTTCAGGAAAGTCGACAGAGGGGGGGGGCTAGTGGAGTACTTCGTGACCACAGAGTGTGAACGTTGTGATCAGCTGTTTTAGCGCAGTTCTCCAGTGAAGGGGGGAGTCTCCCTCCGCAGCCGGTTGGCGTAGTTTTGGCACAGTTCCGTTGTTCAGACCGACGTTAACAGCAGCCCTGTCTGTGCACACGGAGACCGACTCTGTCGTCCGGTGATCGAACCGCCTTCTGGAAAAGCTTCACAAGTACGTCGGTACGCAAATGCGCTTTGTGACACAAGTGACGGTACGCATTTCAGATTACGCACATACCCTGCGTACCAGTTATGTGCACCCCTGTACCAGAGCCATATCATTACTATTATATGGCTCTGCCCTGCACTACAACAAGAGTATTCTGCGTCGGGACTTCCTGCAACAACACCACGCCGTTATCAAAAGCCGCGTTCACACTGCGGTACTTTTCCCACAAAGGTTCATGCGAACTTAGTTCATGATCGCGTTCACACCAAAAAGAGCCGGGACTAAAAGTAGTTCATGCGAACCTTTTGACCCGCTCGAAAGTCCCTGCTAGAGAGCAGGGACTTTCGAGCGGCTCTTTTTGAGAAAAGAGCTATATTCCTGATTGGCTGGGCGGATTGCAAACCACGCCCCGTAAAACTCCCAAAAAGTTTTGTGAAGCCGCCATTTTATTATCCTCGCATTAGCATTATTAGCATTAGCATTAGCCCAGCGCAGAAATGCAGAGAGACTAACTTATGGCAACACAAAATAAAACATGGGAGCGGTGGAGATGAGGAGGTGTCGGCGTTCTGGCGATTTACTCGGAAGGCTTCAGTAGAAGCTGCTGGGACTCCCAGCAGCTTCTACTGAAGCCTTCCCCAACTCCGGGGACTTCCGGCCGGGGACTTTGGGCGGCAGTATACGCCGTGAAGTGGGTTGCGGCCTGCCAGTAAACCCAAAGCAGAAGAAGAAGAAGTGACGTCAGCGGCTTCATTTGCCTAATCCTCCCTCAGGGACTTTTTCCGGTGTGAACGCGATCTGTACTTAGTTCATGAGAACTAAAGAGTTCGCATGAACTAAGTTCACATGAACCTTTGTGGGAAAAGTACCGCAGTGTGAACGCGGCTAAAGATGTTCTATTGAGAAGACGATCACTACGTGACAAAAGTTTTCTAAACCGTGGCTACTGAAATCAATCTTACTAACTGCTGTCTGTGCAATTTACTCCGCGCGAGTTGGCAGACTTTATTTTGCTTACTTTAACATCATGTCTCATGGTGGGGCTAAGCCATTTCTTGGTATGGGTGTAGCCTACCCCAGCCATACCCTGGCGCTGCCACTGGTGGCACGTATGGGGCGGGCCATTCTGCACATGCGTTAAATGCGTTAAATATTTTAACGCAATTAATTCAAAAAATTAATTACCGCCGTTAACGCGATAATTTTGACAGCACTAGTTTAAAGATGTATATTGCGGATATTATCAGTACATCTGATTCAAATGAACATGCGTATTAAAGGATGTCAGTGGATTATCCCTAAATTAGTAGATTTAGGGAACGTTTACAGATAACAGATTAAGCTAGCATACCGAAGCAAGTTAGCAACACACGTTGAACAGCCTTTTAATTGTAAATTCCGTTCTCTTAATGTCATTTCGTCCAACATGTTGAATTAGAGAAGAGGGGCTTCTGAACGGGATTGTATGCGGGGGTGGAGGGAGTTAAATATTAGATAAAGATAACTTTGGTGCGTGTAAGAGTGAGTGTTTTTAGCAGAGCCATATTGTGTCCTTGTGATTCTGTTGATTATTACCCGTCTGTATAATGTTGCAGCTCAGCTGATTCTGGATTGATGGCAAAGGGAGAGGGACTTAAAGAGCCTGTGACACGAGTTTCCCCCATCGTCCAAACCCATCAATTTGAGTACATATTGTCCCCTTGAAAACCGTTACTGAACTGATTTTGGATATTTGTACTTTGATAACCATTAATCTGCCCTTCAATGTTGACCATTTTCTGGATCTTCTCGGGGATTCTTCAAGTCCCGCCAAATGATGTGTGACGTCATTGCGGGCACAGCGCTCCAGCTGCACCGTTCAGGATCCCAGCATCTGCATGTAAACGCACGATGGCGCACAAAGCAGCAAGCTCAGACAGCGATGACAGTTTAATGTTGAACGTGTCTGAGAGCTCATGAGGCTGAAGGATCGGTTTATGTTGTATCTGTTAGAAGTTTAGGAATGAGGTGCGTCAATATGGGCGATCATAGGTCATGTAGCCAGTGGTGGAATGGGACTACAAATCATCTCGGGACTCTCGACCGGCCCACTTCGGTACCGCTAGTAAGCTGTCAACGGGGGGAGTGGGGGATGTCAGGGGCGGCGGGTGCTGTAGATAGTAAATGTAAATATGTAAATATGTGTGTCACTGCATCCTGGTAAAATACAAATATAATGTATAAGTTGATCTCTTTTCTATAGACGCCGGAGACGGGCAGCGTCAGGTAAAAGAAGTTATTTCGCCTTCTCAAACCTGAGCCTCACGCGCCGCCTATGGGGGATGTGCTAGTGACTTATCCGACCGGCCCACTTCGGTACCGGCCAGTCCGCCACTGCACCCAGCCCACGTAAACTGTCAACGCGGGGAGCCTCGCTGCGGGGAAACGGTGGACCTAGTGTCCCGATCGGAGTGGGAATAATAATAATAATAATCCGTGCATTTTATCCATTAATTTCCCCAACATTGTGGTAAAAAACCACACGTTTAATCCATGTTGGTGTTCTGCTGTAAGGATTTGCAGTACTCCATTCCTTCTGCTTCCCTTTTTGTTTGTTTGCTGTCTGTCTGTGTCTCCCGGGCTGGGCGTGGCAGACCTACTTCTGCTTCCCTTTTTGTTTGTCGTCTGTCTGTCTGTGTCTCCCGGGCTGGGCGTGGCAGACCTACTTCTGGTTCCTGCCAATTCATCTCCGCAGCTGCTTCTCATTCATCCTGATCATCTACTCATCCACACCTGCTTATTAACCCGGTCTCCTCATCCAGTCTTCACCAGTTCGTCGTCAAGGTTACACTGGTAAACGTATTGCTTTCTAGCCTAGCCTGACACAACTCTGGAATCAGTTTTTGTCTTACCTGTTTGTCTCTCTATCCAGAACCCATCATCACCTCCTCCGCCAGCCACGTCCAGCCACTTCCTCGTCGGATTCATCCGCTCTCCACGCTACCCGCTCCAGCCTGCTCGCTCCCCTCGGCTCTGAAACCCCTGCTCGCCACACTCCAGTCTGGTAGGACAAGCTCTAACTCCAACTCCAACCTACTCGCTCTCGGGAGCGTACAGACTCAGGCTCAAGCCGCCTCTCATCTGCCTGGCGATATCCCCAGCTCACTCCGGAGCCTCGGCTGAGGATCTCCATTCCCTAGTTTTTGTATCCCCTTTCCTGGACTATATTACTCAGTTAATAACTCTCTGCAAATTTTGGAAAGCAATAAAATCGATATCCACCGGTGATATCCGTAATGAGCTACCTCCGTGCCTCACCACAGCATCTGGCTCTATATCGGACAGGGCTACTATGCTAAACTGCTTTAATGAGCATTTTGTGTCCTGTGGTTCTCTGTTTGATTCTGTCACTAACTCTGCTTCTGTGAACACCACAGTCTGTGACTCTGAACAACGTGGTCTGGAAAACCCTTTCAGTTTTACCCCTTTTACTGTTGATGTTGTTCGTGAAGCCTTATCTAAGCTAGATCCTAGGAAACCGGCTGGCCCGGACAACTTAGAACCTTTCTTTTTAAAGATAGCTGCAGATTGTATTGCTCCACCTCTCACTACTCTTTCTACCCTCTCCCTCAGCACGAACACAATCCCAAAAGTATGGAAGTCAGCTTATGTCCTGTCTCTACTGAAAGGAGGGGAGGCCACCTTATTAAATAACTATAGGCCCATCTCTAAATTGTCAGTTCTGGCTAAGGTTCTTGAACGCTTCGTGAGTGAACAGGTAAAGGAGTTTTTATGTACAAATGACATCCTGTCTAAACATCAGTCAGGCTTCAGAAAGCAGCGCAGCACCATCACTGCCACGATGAAAGTGGTGAATGATGTGGAGAGTATTTTAGATAATAAGCAGAGTTGTGAAGCTCTGTTTATTGACCTTTCCAAAGCGTTTGACACCGTTGATCATCTCATCTTAAAGCAGAGGCTACTCAGTATTGGCATGTCCAGCCTTGCAGTGGGTGGTTTGTGAACTACCTCTCTGAAAGGTCCCAATGTGTTCACTTTGATGGACTGTCTTCTGAGTGGTTGAACATTTCTAATGGTGTACCACAAGGTTCTGTTTTAGGACCACTTTTATTCTCCATATATATTAACAGCGTAGGTGATAATGTGGATGAAGCTACTTTACATTTTTATGCGGATGATACCGTGATGTACTGCGCAGGTCCCACCATTAAAGAGGCTGGTGTTAAATTACAAGCTGTTTATAACACTATTCAGACTCAGCTCTCTGAACTAAAGCTTCTTTTAGATGTGGATCAAACCAAGGTAATGCTCTTTTCAAAAGCTAAAAAGACACCAGAGCCTGTTTTAGATGTAACTATGCAAGGAATAAAACTTGAAGTTGTTACCTGTTACAAATACCTTGGTATCTGGCTTGATGATTGTCTCTCTTTTAAACTTCATGTCAATAACCTGCTTAAAAAGCTGAGGGTTAGGCTAGGTTTCTTCTACAGGAAAAGGCTCTGTGACCTTTGACCTGTGCTGGACTATGGGGATCTGGTCTATATGAATGCACCTGCCCATTGCCTGGTCCAGTTAGATGCTGCGTATCACAGCGCTCTGAGATGTGTGACAAACTGTAAAGCATTAACCCTTCACTGTACCCTGTATGCAAGGGCTGGTTTGCCTTCACTAACTGTACGGAGGCTCAGTCACTGGTACATTTTTATATACAAAGCCATGCTAGGGAAACTTCCATCTTATATCTGCTCCCTGATCTCACGGAGAATTGTAAGTGGCTCCTGCCTGAGATCGCATGCTGTGGTTTTATTAAATGTGCCAACTGCTAGGACTGTCTTAGGGAAGACAGCTTTTAGATGCAGCTCCTCTGTCTTGGAATAGTCTGCACATTAAATGGAAACTGAACGATCTGGTGCCACTAAATGTTTTTAAAGCTCGGTTGGATGCTACTCAATCGGAAGCTATTGGTACCTGTTTATGTGGATAATTATGTAAATGATGCTGTATGATGTCCTTTTGTTGTTCTGTTGATGCTTTCATGTTTCATGTGGAACTACTTGAGCAGGTCTCCCTTGGAAAAGAGATCAATGATCTCAATGGGATTTTATCTGTATAAATAAAGGTTTGAAATGAAATGAAATGAATATCCCCTGTCACGATTAGAAAATAAACCTTTTGCTACAAACTCCTGTTTTCCTGTCCGTGTTTGTAATGTGGGTTCAGTCCTGAAAAGCGATCACGGAGCTTAACAGAACGAACTGGTCATAAAATGAACCCCACAAACACCGGACCGGACTCCTCCACTGTCCAGCACGCCCTGTCTCATCAAGGCAATCTGTTGGGTCGAACAGTTAATCCGTGCATTGGTGGAAAGTAACCAATCCATGGCTCTGCACATCTCTAACCTGGCTGCTCAGATCTCCAACCTGACGACAGCAGCTATAACTCCTGCCACCTCTAATCCCCCTCCAGTAACTACTCCATGCCTGGATTTCCCCATCACCGACCCTGAACGTTTCATGGATTTATCTTTCAGTGCAGCAAGGTGTTTCGCCAGCGCCCCCAGTCTTTTTCTTCTGATGTTACCAAGATAAACGATGTGTTGAGTTTGCTTCGTGGTAAAGCCTTAACCTGGGCTAGGCACTAAGTTCATCAGTGGATTATGACGGCCTTTCTTTTGGAGTTTTTTCTGAACAACTGTCTGTAGTTTTTGATCACACTGACTATTCTGGCTCGGCTGCCAATCGTCTGCTAAGGATACAGCAGGGGAATCGGACCGTGGCAGATTACTCCATTGAGTTTCGTACACTGGCGGCAGAAGCCCGATGGGACGAGGCGGCTCAAAGGGCGGTGTTCGTTAAAGGATTAAAGGAGCAACTGAAGGACGAGCTGGCTGCTCGAGATGTGCCAGCAGACCTTCAATCCCCGATTAATTTGGTTTCTCGTCTCGACAGCCGGCTAAGGGAACGTCGTGCGGAGCGAGGACAGCGTCCACCAAGTGCCTTTTCCAGTAAGCCGAGCTATCCTCCCAGAAGTGCTCCCTTCACCTGAGGAACGCCTTCGCCGCATGAGGGCAGGAGGGTGCCTGTATTGTGGCAAACTGGGGCATCTCCTGGCCGGTTGCCCTGTCCGCCCAAACGCAGGTGCTCGTCAGTGAATTTGGGGGTCCTGACGAGTACACTTCCTACCTCAATTATTGCCCCTACTTTGCGCCGTTTCCTCATACCTGCCAGACTCTGTTCCAACTCTCAGACCTTGCCCCTTTCCGCCCTCATAGACTCTGGAGCTGAGGACAGTTTTGTGGACCTGGAGCTTGCCAACCAGCTGGGAATTAAATTGGAATCCAACTCAAGGTCATTTCCGCTCCATCTACCCCGTTGGTTCTTGGTTACCCTTGGCTTCGCGCTCACAACCCTCATATCGATTGGGCTGGAGGAAGGATAATTGCTTGGAATCAGAAGTGTCACCTTAACTGTTTGCAATCAGCTGTACCTCCATGTCCTGCTAAGCCAGTGTCTGCTCCTTGTGACTCTTCTGATGTGGATTTATCTGGGGTACCTGAGGTTTACCACAAGCTGGGGGAAGTTTTCTGCAAGGATAAGGCTCTTTCTCTCCCTCCTCACCGTCCATATGACTGCCCCGTCAATTTGCTTCCTGGAGCGCAGTTACCAACGAGCAAGCTCTATAATCTGTCCCGGCCAGAGAGAGAGGCCATGGAGAAATATATCGGTGATTCTCTGGCTTCTGGAATAATCCGTCCTTCCACCATCTTCTCAAAGCTGGATCTCAGAAACGCTTACCACTTGGTTCGGATCCGCCAAGGTGATGAGTGGAAGACCGCCTTTAACACTCCCCTTGGCCACTTTGAGTACCTCGTCATGCCCTTCGGACTCTCTAATGCCCCAGCAGTTTTTCAGTCCCTGGTGAATGATGTTTTGCGGGATTTCCTCAACCGGTTTGTTTTTGTTTACATCGACGATATCTTGATCTTTTCCAAGAGCCTGGAGGAACACCAGAATCACGTCAGCCAGGTTCTACAGAGACTGCTAGAGAACAAGCTGTACGTCAAGGCTGAGAAGTGTGAGTTTAACCAGGAACGTGTCAGCTTCCTTGGATTTATCATCAGACAAGGCGGGCTGGAGGCGGATCCTGGAAAGATTCTCGCTGTCTCCGAGTGGCCAGTCCCCACGACGCGGAAGGAATTGCAGAGGTTCCTGGGTTTCGCCAATTTTTATCGCCGGTTCATTAAAGACTTCAGCAGGATCGCAGCTCCACTCTCCAGTCTCACTTCCATCAAGGTCAGGTTCTCCTGGACCTCGGAGGCTAACGAGGCCTTTCTCAGACTCAAGTCTCTGTTCACTTCTGCGCCCATCCTCATCCAGCCGGACTCCAGCAAACAATGTGTTGTTGAGGTTGACGCATCAGACATCGGAGTCGGCGCTGTCCTGTCTCAGACAGCAGGGCCAAACGACAGGCTTCACCCGTGTGCGTTTTTCTCTCGCCGTCTCTCCCCTGCGGAGAGAAACTATGATGTGGGCAACAAGGAACTGCTGGCAGTGAAGATGGCTTTGGAGGAGTGGAGACACTGGCTTGAGGGCAGCGAGCAGCCATTTCTGGTTTGGACGGACCATAACAATGTGGAATACATCCAGTCAGCCAAGCGGCTGAACTCCCGACAAGCTAGGTGGGCTCTCTTCTTCGGCCGCTTCAACTTCTCCCTCACCTATCGCCCTGGTTCCAAGAATACCAAGCCCGATGCTCTGTCCAGATCGTTCTCGTCTGTGAGTCCAGTAACCTCTGTTGACTCAATACTCCCCCTGAGTCGTGTTGTGGGAGCCATCACCTGGGAGATTAGTAATTCCATTCAAGAGGCCCTTTTGGAACAACCCGACCCAGGAAGCGGGCCGCCTAACCGTCAGTTTGTTCCCGACTCTGTTCGTTCCCAAGTCCTGCAGTGGGTCCACAGTTCCCGTTTCTCGAATCACCCCGGTGCCAATCGAACACTTTCTCTCCTCCGAAGACACTTCTGGTGGCCTACAGTCGACAGGGACACAAGGGAGTTTGTGTCAGCTTGCACAACCTGTGCTAGGAACAAGGCCTCCCATCAGAAACCCGCTGGGCTGCTCCAACCCCTTCCAATCTCTAGTCGACCCTGGTCACATATAGCCCTGGACTTTGTCACCGGTCTGCCTCCCTCTCAAGGGAACACAACCATTCTAACAGTCGTTGATCGTTTCTCCAAGTGTGCACACTTTGTTGCTCTACCCAAGCTCCCTTCAGCCCTGGAGACCTCCAAACATCTAACCCAGCATGTTTTCCGTCTACACGGTATCCCAGCTGACATTGTCTCCGACCGGGGTCCACAATTCACATCTCAGGTTTGGAAGGCTTTTTGTCAGTCTCTTGGAGCTTCAGTTAGTCTAACATCTGGCTTTCATCCCCAGTCCAACGGCCAAACTGAGAGGGCGAATCAGGACCTGGAGTCTGCTCTCCGCTGTGTGGCTAACAGTAATCAGAGGACCTGGAGCTCCCATCTACCGTGGGTGGAGTACTCACATAATTCCCTCACCTCATCTGCCACGGGACTCTCACCCTTTGAAGCCTCTCTGGGATACCAGCCACCCCTGTTCCCCGAAGAGGAGAGTGAGTTGGCTGTTCCTTCTGTCCAGCAACATGTCCAACGTTGCCGTAAGATCTGGAGGGACACCCGCTTGGCTCTCCTCCAAGCATCCGCCAGGAGTCAACAGTCGGCCAACCGCCGTCGACATGTTGCTCCCCCTTACGCCCTTGGACAATCGGTATGGTTGTCCTCCAAGAACATCCCCCTCCTCACCGAGTCCAAGAAACTGTCCCCTCGGTTTATTGGTCCCTTCCCCATTGTGCGACTCATCAATCCCTCTGCTGTCCGTTTAAGGCTCCCCAGAAATATGAGAATCCATCCCACTTTCCATGTCTCTCAAATCAAGCCAGCTCTCACCAGCGACCTGTGCCCTCCGGCCGTTCCCCCTCCTCCCCCCCGTGTCATCGATAACCATCCAGCCTACTCCGTGCGGCGTCTCCTGGATGTTAGACGCCGGGGTAGGGGTCTACAATACTTGGTGGACTGGGAGGGCTACAACTTGGAGGAACGTTGTTGGGTTCCTCGTTCTCGAATCATGGACCCAGTCATGGTCAGGGAATTCCACAGGGCCCATCCTGACAGGCCTGGTGGTCGCCAGGAGGCTCCTGTTGAGGGGGGGGGGGGTACTGTAAGGATTTGCAGTACTCCATTCCTTCTGCTTCCCTTTTTGTTTGTCGTCTGTCTGTCTGTGTCTCCCGGGCTGGGCGTGGCAGACCTACTTCTGGTTCCTGCCAATTCATCTCCACAGCTGCTTCTCATTCATCCTGATCATCTACTCATCCACACCTGCTTATTAACCCGGTCTCCTCATCCAGTCTTCACCAGTTCGTCGTCAAGGTTACACTGGTAAACGTATTGCTTTCTAGCTTAGCCTGACACAACTCTGGAATCAGTTTTTGTCTTACCTGTTTGTCTCTCTATCCAGAACCCATCATCACCTCCTCCGCTAGCCACGTCCAGCCACTTCCTCGTCGGATTCATCCGCTCTCCACGCTACCCGCTCCAGCCTGCTCGCTCCCCTCGGCTCTGAAACCCCTGCTCGCCACACTCCAGTCTGGTAGGACAAACTCTAACTCCAACTCCAACCTACTCGCTCTCGGGAGCGTACAGACTCAGGCTCAAGCCACCTCTCATCTGCCTGGCGATATCCCCAGCTCACTCCGGAGCCTCGGCTGAGGATCTCCATTCCCTAGTTTTTGTATCCCCTTTCCTGGACTATATTACTCAGTTAATATCCCCTGTCACGATTAGAAAATGAACCTTTTGCTACAAACTCCTGTTTCTCTGTCCGTGTTTGTAATGTGGGTTCAGTCCTGAAAAGCGATCACGGAGCTTAACAACTACAACTACAAAAAGCATCGGTTTGTTTTCTCATCAGGAAATGCAGACCGGCTCAAACAAACGATCATTTAATGTATCATATGTTCGCCGAATTGACATGAAAGCACTAATAAATGTACTTTCATCCACTTGAGTTTACAACTACAAAAATAATCGATTTGTTTTTATATCACATCCGACGGGAGGAAATTCAGCAGCTCTCACTACCGATTTTTAATCCTAATGTAATCATCATCTTCACCACGATCATTTATGTTTATGTCGCCGAATTGACATGAAAGCACTGACAAATATGAATATACTGTAGTCGACTTCATTAAAACGTTATTAACGTTCCTAATCTCAGTAATTCACCATTTCTACGCATGACAACACACTTTGTCCGTGTTTGGCTCTCGAAGCGTTCCCGCATTGACGTCACTTCCGGCTTCCCCCAAAACTTCAAAATGAGTCGAAGGAATTTCCCCGCGATGTTCGAAATTATTGATATTTAACGGAACGGTATCGCTTTTTCGTTTTTAAACTGACTGTTCGAGATTACTAGTAGCCCAATATTTCATTGCACAACAGTTGTTGGGATGCTGTCACAGGCTCTTTAAGTGAGAGTGGAAACACAAGGTAAGTTTAATACTACTGTTTTATATAAGTAAGCATACTAAACATGTATTCTATCACTGTATTATATAAGTAATCTTGTTAGTAACCTACTGTATGGCAGGTGGAGGGGCAGTGGTGTTACAGGTGGAGGAGCAAGACTGCAACCTCCCAAGACAGATATCAAAGTGTGCTCTCCAGAGAAGAGGTTGATTTCACTTCAATTTTTTATTTCATATTTTCTAAAGATGTGGAAATGGCAAAAAAAAAACTTGAGCTGTAACCAAGACAACTGTAACAACATGAGTAGAGAGCCACCAAGGTTTTTCAAGTCCCTCTCTTACTCCATTTTGCCAACCCAAACTTCCAGATACATGACAGGACACCTTGCTTGTTTTTGTTGTTTGCGCTCCTCTGGCGAGAGACAGCAAGCGCATTTCGTGGCATCTACAGGCAGTGGCAAGTCCTTCCGGCATATGCCACAGAGGCCGCTACTCTGTGGTAGCTGTGGCAAGTCCTTCCGGCATCTGCCACAGAGGCCGCTACTCTGTGGTAGCTGTGGCAAGTCCTTCCGGCATATGCCACAGAGGCCGCTACTCTGTGGTAGCAGTGGCAAGTCCTTCCGGCATATGCCACAGAGGCCGCTACTCTGTGGTAGCTGTGGCAAGTACTTCCGGCATATGCCACAGATGCCACAACTTGCCGAGGCATCTGCCGCTGCTCAACGGGAGTTGCCACAAGATGCCAGAGTAAGAGAACGTTTACTGTAGCTGCCGCTCGCCTTCCGTGGAAAATGCAGCTATTTAAACCCGTTTTTATCGTGTAAAATGTCGCTGTTTAGGCATGACTTTATCGAACTGATCTGTACACAGGACTGATGTGCGATCTCTGTTTTTCAAAAAGATTTTCATCATTTCTATTCAATTTTACTTGAAGCATGGTTTGCTAAAATAAACAAACGTGCTATATTTATGATGAAATATTGGCGAGTGAGGGTTGCAACGCCCGTGGCAATTGTCGCTTCTTGAAGGGAGTTTCCACTGCTTGCTACGATAAACCAGGTGTATGACTAGTAAAGACAAATAATTAACAAATAAATATCTGTATGGACACAGCAACGTGTACACTGGTGTTATTAGACTTGGCTACAGACTTAGGGCAGCTGTAACTGACTGCAGAAGCCACTGCTAGTGAGATGCTAAGGTTAGTATGAAGGAGGTCCTTGATATATTTCCATTAGGCAAAGGACTTCTATTTGCCCCATGCCTTCAGCAGCAGCAGGCCATTCACTTTGATTTGATCCAGTTATGAAATGTCATCATTTCGACAATAAAGAAATGCTACATAAACGTTATCTTGCACGTTTTATCGAACCATCTCCGTTTCTAACTTTCAATATTTAAAAAGAGATCTCTCTCATCTGCGTGCGGGGGCGGGGCCTCACAGACACGCTGCTGCGCTGTGCACACAGTTCTGCCGGTAATGAATATTAGGATACATTTTGTGAGGAAACTTTTCCACCAATAATTCCAATAAGTATTCCAAAATGTATTCACTTCAGGTTTACGAAAGTAACTGTATTCGGATTAGTTGTTTTTCAAATGTAACGCGAGCTGAATACAGTTAGGCTGCTTGGTATTTGTATTCTGATTACGTAACGCCGTTACATGTATTCCGTTACAACCCAACCCTGTGTACAGACCATCAGTCCTGTGTACAGATCAGTTCGATAAAGTCATGCCAAAACAGCGACATTTTACACGATAAATACGGGTTTAAATAGCAGCATTTGCCACGGAAGGCGAGTGGCAGCTACCGTAAACGTTCTCTTACTCTGGCATCTTGTGGCAACTCCCGTTGAGCAGCGGCAGATGCCTCGGCAAGTTGTGGCACCTGTGGCATATGCCGGAAGTACTTGCCACAGCTACCACAGAGTAGCGGCCTCTGTGGCATATGCCGGAAGGACTTGCCACAGCTACCACAGAGTAGCGGCCTCTGTGGCATATGCCGGAAGGACTTGCCACTGCTACCACAGAGTAGCGGCCTCTGTGGCATATGCCGGAAGGACTTGCCACAGCTACCACAGAGTAGCGGCCTCTGTGGCATATGCCGGAAGGACTTGCCACTGCCTGCAGATGCCACGAAATGAGCCAGGCCCTACTGCCTCTGGCTGGGTGCTGGCAGGTGCAGGGCAGGGCAATCCCTTCCCTTCTTCCCTCAATCTTTGAGACTAATGTAAGTAGAAGACATGGCACTGTACATGTTCGAACATTTAAAATATTATACCACTTAAAAATAAGAAATATTACTTTTGTTACTAAGAGTTCATACTTATTATACCTGTGTCACCTTTCACACGATAGCTGTTGTGGAGGCTAAGCCGACGCTTTAAGCCTCTGAGGATCCGCTTGGTGTGTGTAACTGACGCACACAAGTTTTCGGCCGAATAAAGGTCAGAAACAAAGTTTCCATTGACTTGCTTCTTTCCATATTCCCCACACGATATTACTGTTTACACAATACCTTTGCTTTGCTTGTAATCCCGTGTTTGTGTGTTGTGTTCTCCGTGTGTGTTCTCCGTGTGTGTGCTCCTTGTGTGTGTGGTCAGAAACTGTTTGGGCCTTCCGGCGGAACCCCTCCCCAACACACACAGGTTCCTACCTTTATACCCACAGTTAATTGTCTCCTACAGCTGCGATCATGAGCTATGGGCTCTGTAGGTACAGGTCCCGGGTGAGTCGTGGTGCAGGGTCCTTCTCTTTGTGACCGCAGGGCGATGCACGGAGATGGTGGGTATAGCCTCTGCTCTCAGCCTTGCCCTTTCTTCTCTTGACAAACTGGTCGGAGTGACTTGAGGTTACTTCACACACAGAACAACAGTCTTGTCTGCCCACATACATACTCCAGAGTGGTTGAATACACAGTATTAGGAAACACGTTATACTTACTGGACATGTTATACTCATTACATACTGTATATAAAATATGACCAAGAATGTGAGACAACTTTATAGAAATGCATATCACATCTGTTACTGATGCCATTTGTCATACTTTGTTAAACTCACAAATAATAAAGTTCCATAACTTCAGTTGGGAACAGAGACCACACTTTATCTCCCCAAGGCAATTTCCCATCCAATAGGTGTGCTATATAGGTGTGTGTATAACCCTTTCTCCTGTCTGTTACTCCCTCTCTCAGCACAAGAACCAGAGGGGGGTTCAATGGAGCCTGAATACCTGCACTGAGACCCTCACCCTGCACCCTGAGTCTCAACTCTCAGTGTGTTTCAAGCCTTTCCCTGTTTTTTTGTATTAAACAAAACATTAAGCTTTCCCAATGGTGTGGTTTTCGTTTGGTGAAAAAGTGCAAATGCAGTGTTTGTATATAATTACCTCACATATTGTTTTGCTGTTGGTCGTGAAATTGCTCCTGCTTCCTCCGCTCTGTGTCAGCGGGGAAGCCGTACATTCGTACTCCTTTCTCTGAGCGATTGGAGCATCCCCAGGCAGCACAGCACACCATGGTGGCGACTAGGAGGCAGCACAGCAAACCATGGTGGCGACTAGGAGGCAGCACAGCAAACCATGGTGGCGACTAGGAGGCAGCACAGCAAACCATGGTGGTGACTAGGAGGCAGCACAGCAAACCATGGTGGCGACTAGGAGGCAGCACAGCACACCATGGTGGCGACTAGGAGGCAGCACAGCAAACCATGGTGGCGACTAGGAGGCAGCACAGCAAACCATGGTGGCGACTAGGAGGCAGCACAGCAAACCATGGTGGCGACTAGGAGGCAGCACAGCACACCATGGTGGCGACTAGGAGGCAGCACAGCAAACCATGGTGGCGACTAGGAGGCAGCACAGCACACCATGGTGGCGACTAGGAGGCAGCACAGCAAACCATGGTGGCGACTAGGAGGCAGCACAGCAAACCAGGACAACACGGAGGAAAAGGCACCGACAAACTGCATGATATGCTATTCAATGTTTATTGAACTCCATGTATTTGCAATGGATGTTCCTAAAACAACACATTTAACATCATCATCATCATCATCATCATGCTGCTGCTAGTCCTTTGATAGTCTCCTGTCCTTTCTGAAAGCCATAAAGATGACATTAGTCATTTAGATAACTTGTGTCCTCAGTTACCATGGGATTACTGAAACTACCATGAATTTAAGAAAATGGTAGAAATGAATCGATGTACCAATAAACATTAGAAAGTGATGCTCCTGACTACCATACAAGTTTAAGAAGATAATATTGGTTTGAAAGAATTCAAAGCTATAAATAAACAGCAACAGGCTCTTTAACAAGGCACTGTTAGTAACATGTAAACTAGCTGTTCACACTAATCCTAATATTATCACTTAATATTAGCAAATTCTATTTTATTTTTTAAAACATATTGATGTAAATACATACACATATCGATGTGTTGTATAAATATTGCAAATTAAAAACCTTTATTCACTAATGATTACCAAAAATCGTAGTTCTATCTCCTGTTATCAATGCATTCACATTGCCCGCCATGAACTTCCGGGGAACGATCCTCGTCTACATGAACCACGTGACGATAACCGTTTTTGGACTTCCGTTGTCGTAACTCTTCTATTATATGGCTCTGGGCAAATGAAGCCGCTGACGTCACTTCTTCTTCTTCTGCTTTGGGTTTACTGGCAGGCCGCAAACCACTTCACGGCGTATACTGCTGCCCGGAGTCCCCGGCCGGAAGTCCCCGGAGTTGGGGAAGGCTTCAGTAGAAGCTGCTGGGACTCCCAGCAGCTTCTACTGAAGCCTTCCGAGTAAATTGCCAGAACGCCAACACCTCCTCATCTCCACCACTCCCATGTTTTATTTTGTGTTGCCATAAGTTAGTCTCTCTGCGTTTCTGCGCTGGGCTAATGCTAATGCTAATAATGCTAATGCGAGGATAATAAAATGGCGGCTTCACAAAACTTTGTGGGAGTTTTACAGGGCGTGGTTTGCAATCCGCCCAGCCAATCAGGAATATAGCTCTTTTCTCACAAAAGAGCCGCTCGAAAGTCCCTGCTCTCTAGCAGGGACTTTCGAGGGGGTAAAAAGGTTCGCATGAACTACTTTTAGTACCGGCTCTTTTTGGTGTGAACGCGATCATGAACTAAGTTCGCATGAACCTTTGTGGGAAAAGTACCGCAGTGTGAACGCGGCTATTGTATTGGAAATAATAAAAGTATTTATCTCATGAATCATAACTCTTTGGTAGGATCCTAAAACTCTGACTCATGTTTCTGAAGTCCTGCAGGAGCGGGGGCTTGAGACTCGTTTAAAGTACCAACGCTAAAGATTCATTCTAATTATCGACACTTTGTTTCAGAACAACTCGTACTCCTATTGGCTAGCGCTCCAACACATTGCATGTGATAGGCTAAGGGGCGGGACATCTCTAAGAGGCTGACCAATCACAACAGGTCCTCTTTAATATGTATAACATTAAACCTGCTAAAGTTAGATTGGTGTTTTGACCGAATCAGATGGTTTTGGCTGGAATGAATGATTATAATAATCATTTGTTAATTGAAGCGTCAAATTGCAATGGGAGTGAGTAGCCCTGACATCCCAAGATCTGAGTACTTCTTCCACTTCTGGAGATAATGCATAGTTTACATGTTTTATTAAACATTTGAATTGTAATCCTTGGCAAAGCATAATGTAGCACATGTTAGCGTGTAGCACTGAGGGTACAACCTCCTAAATCAGTGCTTTTCAAAGTGTGGTCCGCGGACCACTGGTGGTCCGTGAGCGCCCCCTAGTGGTCCGTGAGTATATTGGTAACATTTCACATTTTAAATAAATAAAAGTTTTCCGCACTCTCGCGGGAATATCTCCACAATGGAGCGAGTTTAAGTTTCATTTTCGATTGCATGAAATAGCCCAGCGCAACACCTTCATCACACCTGTTGCCACTTGTTTGTACCATTTGCAGGCGATTTGTAATCTGTTCTAGAAAAACGATGTGTTTTTGGATATTTTTGGAGTTAGGTGGTCCGCGAGTGTTTTTTTATTGGTTAAGTCCTTGGTATGAAAAAGTTTGAGAAATACTGTCCTAAATGAACACACTCTCACTCCCGTGGCGTCCAGGTGTGACGCGCCGAGGCTCCTTCAGCTTCATAAACGGACGCAAAGAGCTTTCAACTGATTGCAATGTATTCCCATCGGCGGCGGCATTGACGCTCAGGGAAGCACTTGAGCGTCAATGCCGCCGACTGGCATTTAAAGGCAATGTGAGCGTCCATTCCCATTGGATAACGGAGAATTGTACACCCGGAAGTAAGTATTCCCCTTACTGTCGATTGATTGGACAGTGATACCTGCTCTACTCATCGACTGAAAAACACCAGATTACCTTTGTTAATTAAACGACATTGATAGGTTTAAATTCTGATTAATGATGTGAAATATAAACAACCCTTAAATCAGACTTTAGTTACACCTGAGTAAAATTCAGGGAAGGTGATTGTCAAGTGCCAACAATCAGGAGAGATATTTGATAGTTGCAAAGTGTGTGTGCGTGAATGACTCCAACATAGCGGATCCTCAGAGGCTTAAAGCGTTGGCTTAGCCTCGACACTAACTGCTATAGTGACATGATAACAACAGTGTCAACTCAAATGTAACACAGACCTCAAGGTATCATTGTATATATATATATATATATATATTAGTGCTGTTAAAATTATCGCGTTAACGGCGGTAATTAATTTTTTGAATTAATTGCGTTAAAATATTTAACGCATTTAACGCATGTGCAGAATGGCCCGCCCCATACGTGCCACCAGTGGCAGCGCCAGGGTATGGCTGGGGTAGGCTACACCCATACCAAGAAATGGCTTAGCCCCACCATGAAAAATGATGTTAAAGTAAGCAAAATAAAGTCTGCCAACTCGCGCGGAGTAAATTGCACAGACAGCAGTTAGTAAGATTGATTTCAGTAGCCACGGTTTTGAAAACTTTTGTCACGTAGTGATCGTCTTCTCAATAGAACATCTTTGATAACGGCGTGGTGTTGTTGCAGGAAGTCCCGACGGAGAATACTCTTGCTGTAGTACAGGGCAGAGCCATATAATAGTAATAATATGGCTCTGGTACAGGGGTGCACATAACTGGTACGCAGGTTATGTGCCTAATCTGAAATGCGTACCGTCACTTGTGTCACAAAGCGCATTTGCGTACCGACGTACTTGTGAAGCTTTTCCAGAAGGCGGTTCGATCACCGGACGACAGAGTCGGTCTCCGTGTGCACAGACAGGGCTGCTGTTAACGTCGGTCTGTACAACGGAACTGTGCCAACTATGAAGGTAGATATGGTGCAAAATGCGAGAGCGTGAAAACCTGATGTGAGCACTTGCAGAAAAAAAATCTGAGTTTGTGTGCTTACATTTACACTTGTATACAATATCCACATAACTGTGAACCAGATGTACACTTGTAAAACATATCCACGTAACTGTGAACCAAATTTGAAGTCACAGAAGAAAAAAAAAAGTTTTGTAGCTTGTAGGAAAAAAATTAACTTAGAGATGAAATGTTCACTTGCAGAAAAATACATATTTTTTAAATATATTTTCCATTACAACTGCAACTTTATTTATTACAACCTCTCAAATCAGTCATTACAACTTGACGAATCTGCTCTGTGGCAGTATAAATCCACGAATCTGCGGTCTTGACTTTTGCTACCCTTCTTGCGATAAATGTGTCGCAAAAGTAATTTTCACCTGTAGATGTGGGGGAGGGAGGGGGGTTGGAGCGAAGGGGCGGAGCGAAGGGGCGGGCGGTAAGTTTTGCCCATTACTTGCCCAGTATTACTTTGAATATTATTATTGTGATTGAGGATTGAGCGGCTCGTGTCGCTACCAGTCCGCTGACATTGCGCATCAAATACATGTTGTCTTTTGAATTGTTTGTCTAAAGTCAAGGATCTAGAACTGGTACTTAGTTTTAATGATACAGTCTGGTTATTATGCTGTTTGGAGGAGGCATCGGTAAGAGCACTAACTAGCTGTACACATGTAACACATGTACCTTAGCTTGACTTAAATGTATTAAACGTATAGTTCAGTGATGGCAAAATATAAATAACTAATGTCATGCAAACATATTAATATTTGCTTGATTCTAGAGTTGAATTTAGCACAATTGCATACAAACGTTATGGGATTTTAAGATTCTGAAGTCTTCGTTCTAAATAGAAAATAGCATGGATAATTTACAAAGGCTTTAAAAACACAGCAGGAGCCCAAGACAATTATAAAACTTGTCATTATTTCAGTACAGTTCAATTGGTTTTATTTTCATAAACGGTTATCAACCGTTAGTGCCAAAGCAGTAGGCTATAATATATGAATTACTGCTGTATAGACGACAACTACTACTTGTTTAGCTAGCATAAACTCAACAAAGCTAGCGTTAGCTGGCTGACTGACGTTATTTCGCCGCTAAACGGCACGATATAAAACGGTGGTCTTCAAAGCGGATTTAATCCTCAATCACAATAATAATATTCAAAGTAATACTGGGCAAGTAATGGGCAAAATTTACCGTTGATTGATGCGCAATGTCAGCGGACTGGTAGCGACACGAGCCGTTAGCCCCGCAGTCTCCAGTCACCCGAGCCTCGTTGTTCTGATAGCTCCGCCCCTTCGCTCCAACCCCCCTCCCTCCCCCCACATCTACAGGTGAAAATTACTTTTGCGACACATTTATCGCAAGAAGTGTAGCAAAAGTCAAGACCGCAGATTCGTCGATTTATACTGCCACAGAGCAGATTCGTCAAGTTGTAATGACTGATTTGAGAGGTTGTAATAAATAAAGTTGCAGTTGTAATGGAAAATATATTTAAAAAATATGTATTTTTCTTCAAGTGAACATTTCATCACTAAGTTCATTTTTTTTCTACAAGCTACAAAACTTTTTTTTTTCTTCTGTGACTTCAAATTTGGTGCACAGTTACGTGGATATTTTTTACAAGTGTAAATGTATGCACACAAGCTCAGATTTTTTTTCTGCAAGTGCTCACATCAGGTTTTCACGCTCTCGCA
>JAMFTG010001521.1:27500-40000 GCA_023974075.1 Chaenocephalus aceratus
TTCACACGGCCTGCCAACAGATAACTGCTAACAGCTAACAGCTACAGCTACAGCTAACGTTAACTAGCTCTCTACCTGCGGATTCTTTGTTCACAATGTTTCATTATCAATGAAATAATAGGCTGTGTCCATCAATACTGAATTTACTGCGTCTCGAACACATCTCCTGGAAAAACCAGCACTGTACATTGTGGCAGTATCGGTTCTTGTCAGATCCCTGAGCCCCACATACACACTAATGGAGGACACACACACACACACACACACACACACACACACACACACACACAGAAAGCTTGTTTGTCTGTAATAATGTCAACAGGGCTCAACTGTAACCGGGTACTTCTACTCTTCTCGGTGTGAATCCTTTTTTGTGACATGTTTACATTACCTTCCCCTGTGTGTATAACATAGATCTGCAGCAGTCAGTGTGTGTGTGTGTGTGTGTGTGTGTGCGCGTGTGTGTGTGTGTGTGTGTGTGTGTGTGTGTGTGTGTGTGTGTGTGTGTGTGTGTGTGTGTGTGTGTGTGTGTGTGTGTGTGTGTGTGTGTGTGTGTGTGTGTGTGTGTGTGTGTGTGTGTGTGTGTGTGTGTGTGTGTGTGTGTGTGTGTGTGTGTGTGTGTGTGTGTGTGTGTGTGTGTGTGTGTGTGTGTGTGTGTGTGTGTGTGAGATGCAGACTGCAAGGGGAAGCCTTTTTTGGTCAGAGTTTATATTCCTCAAAGATCCTTATTAGTGAGGGAGAGTCGGGAGCCAATCAGACGATCAGATTAGGATCCGATCAGGATGCAGGCCCCTCCCCTCAAAGACTTCATCACCTCTTCAGGGACCGGTTTCCCCTCAGCTGTTTGCTCCAACACATTTCCTCCAATTCCTAGAGAGTCTCAAGCATGCATAATGTCTTGGCTGCAAAGCATTCTGGGACACGTCCTTTTCTGTCCCCGAAGAAGGGCTCAGTGAGAAAACGTTGTTGCACTTCCATTTGCGCTGGAAGATTCCGGAGTTTGAAATCCGGACGGCTGTTTATTGAGCTAAAGACGTTAGTGTTGCCTCCGGTAAACGTTGCAGTTGTTCGTCGTTAGATTCCACCGTCTCTCGTCTCCGGAGGTGCAGGTGGAGAGGAGCCTTCATTGCTCCGTCACACTGTCGGGGTATTTAGTTTGGTGAGGCAGGCGAATGATTAGCAGAGAGCAGGTGTGAGGGGGGGTTTCTGTAAACTGTGAAGTGTACACTGTACACACCACATGTTTAGTTTGAGTAATGTAAACAGGGGACCACACACACACACATACACACACACACACACACACACACACACACACACACATTGGATTGGAAACTCTATCAGGAAGTCTCTTTGGTTCTGATAACACGCTTCAGTTCAGAAACTTTAAAGAAATTAACATGTAGAATAACTTCTTCATTTCTAATGTCAAGTCTTATTTATTTATTAAACTATTCCTCATCAGTATGTAGTGTCTCTACTTTAAAGAGTCCTCTCCTGCTGATGTTCAGGTGTATATCAGTATGTAGTGTCTCTACTTTAAAGAGTCCTCTCCTGCTGATGTTCAGGTGTATATCAGTATGTAGTGTCTCTACTTTAAAGAGTCCTCTCCTGCTGATGTTCAGGTGTATATCAGTATGTAGTGTCTCTACTTTAAAGAGTCCTCACCTGCTGATGTTCAGGTGTATATCAGCATGTAGTGTCTCTACTTTAAAGAGTCCTCTCCTGCTGATGTTCAGGTGTATATCAGTATGTAGTGTCTCTACTTTAAAGAGTCCTCTCCTGCTGATGTTCAGGTGTATATCAGTATGTAGTATCTCTTTAAAGACAGGAGAGGACTCTTTAAAGTAGCAGGCCGTCTCTGTTAGAGATGTCGGACCCATTGGCCCTTTGTCTCTTCCTGCTCTGTGTTATTGTGAGCTTTTTTTTTTTAAATCTCTTGGTGTTTTAATAACGTCTTCATTGTCTCCTCTTTAGGATCAGAAGTGCCTTTGAGCCAGACCCTGTGCCAGGTAACACACACATACACACACACACACACACACACACACACACACACACATACATACATACACACACACACACACACACACACACACACACACACAGAGCTGCAGAGTACTAACAGCTGACAGATGTTTGGTTTCTCTTTCCTCTTCTGGGCCTTTTTGCCAATGGATCACCACAGACCTTCACAAACAAACACACACACACACACACACACACACACACACACACACACTTAAAATCAGCCATAAAACCTCCAGTGTTAAATGAATGTGTCACTGCGGCAACTCTGAGGTTTCTTCTTCTCTGGTGCTTTTATCTCCCAGTGAGGGATTATGTTCCCCGGCTGTGGTCTTTAGAGGACGGGGGGACGGGGGGACGGGTATTTGTTAGAAGGCTTGATTCCCATTCTTTAAGGTCATGTTTTGTTGAAGCGTTAATAAACCAGTCTGTAAGATCATGGGTCCTGGTCTCCCAGCTGTGTGCGTCACTCTTTAGCGTCCCCTGGTCTCCCAGCTGTGTGCGTCACTCTTTAGTGTCCCCTGGTCTCCCAGCTGTGTGCGTCACTCTTTAGCGTCCCCTGGTCTCCCAGCTGTGTGCGTCACTCTTTAGTGTCCCCTGGGCTCCCAGCTGTGTGCGTCACTCTTTAGTGTCCCCTGGTCTCCCAGCTGTGTGCGTCACTCTTTAGTGTCCCCTGGTCTCCCAGCTGTGTGCGTCACTCTTTAGTGTCCCCTGGTCTCCAGCTGTGTGCGTCACTCTTTAGTGTCCCCTGGTCTCCAGCTGTGTGCGTCACTCTTTAGTGTCCCCTGGTCTCCCAGCTGTGTGCGTCACTCTTTAGCGTCCCCTGCTCTCCCAGCTGTGTGCGTCACTCTTTAGCGTCCCCTGGTCTCCCAGCTGTGTGCGTCACTCTTTAGCGTCCCCTGGTCTCCCAGCTGTGTGCGTCACTCTTTAGTGTCCCCTGGGCTCCCAGCTGTGTGCGTCACTCTTTAGTGTCCCCTGGTCTCCAGCTGTGTGCGTCACTCTTTAGTGTCCCCTGGTCTCCCAGCTGTGTGCGTCACTCTTTAGCGTCCCCTGGTCTCCCAGCTGTGTGCGTCACTTGGTTTATTTGAGAGAGTATAGACAATATACATATTGAACATATTGATAGATTAAGATAGGAATATTTTATTAAATATATTTTATTAAATATATTGAGGTGTTTTGCTCGGACAGTACCAGAAAGGCTTTGAAGAAGCTCCGTGTGAAACGCTCTTATCTGGATAGCCTTCCTCGTGTTCCTGCTGCCCTCGACTGATGAGGAAATCCAAAATGAGGAATTTCCTGCAGATAGCGCTCGCAAGGATTTAAGAGTCTGTCGCTCGGCACCGAGGAAGGATTCAGATCCTGTCCTGCAGTCAGTAAGAAGCGTTGATAGTGTTAGTGAAGAAAAAAGTGCTCAGAACTAATACAACAAGGGTCATTCCAAATAAACTAGGAACATTTGCATTATTGCCAATTCACAATAACATTAACAATTACTTGTAAATAAACAAATGTTTATTAAAAACACCCAAAATACAAACAAAAATATGGATTGGAAAAAACTGAAATGTAAATAGATGCACATGAAATATATATGAAAGCGGCCAAAAGACAAAACAGACATTTAAATATATTAAGAACTTACTTTAAGGTTTATAGAAACTAAAGAAAAAATGTTTTTAAACTAAAATAAATCTTTATTGATGCCAAAAAAATATATACTTAAAAAAGCAAAGAAAACCTCATCACCTGATTCTCCTCTAGAGCTCCTTTGAGGTCTTTCTCCCTCAGAGGGGCGTGGGGGAGGGGCTGACAGACAGAGAATCAGCACTTTGGAAACAGGGCTGAAACAGAGGGGGTTATGGGTAATGCTGCAATGATCTGTTTGGTGTGTCGGCCAATCAGAGACAGGCTCTGGATATATCTGAGACCTGGGATATACTGATGAAGGAGAGGAGAATAGGGGACCTTTAAAGTATAAAGTGGCTTGATAAGAAAATACTTAAAGTACAAAACAAACAATCACAATTAAATACAAGGAGAAAGAAACTGGAAGGAAGTTTTGATAGCAGAAGGAATTCCTCTCTACGTGAATATCAGGTCCAGAGGGTCCAGAGGGTCCAGAGGGTCCAGAGGGTCCAGACTGCAGACGGGCTGTAAGGTCAGACACGAGTTCAGCTCAGGCCACGAGGACGGGGGGATAACCTCACTTACTTTGCCTGTCGAGGCTTCAAGTAAAATGCTTCCTGTTTTGCCGTCATTAAGCAAAGATACTAATCCTATAAATAACAAGAAGGCGTTGTCCTGGAGGAGAAGCGGTCAAGATAAATAATAAACACTGAAAAGAAAAGTGTTCCACATCGAGAGGATCTGTTCATGTCAGTAAGCCGTTATTCCACTTCCTCTACGGAGACGTTTAATTTCTCATACATTGGTAATTCTCAGACTTAGTCTCAGCTCCTCTCTGCACACCTGTTAGTGCATGACACAGTTTAGGCTGTTGGACTGAGACACTTGGAGTAACTTCACGTCTTTGTGGTGCCAACCGTACGGTGGTCGCAAGGTGGAAACACGGACAAAAGCACTTCAGAAACGTGTGCAGGAACATTTGGGTTTTTATATCTGCAGCGTTTCTGCAGCGTGTTTCGGGCCGTTATAGCGCATTCCCTGTGTTGATGACCAGTTCATGTTTTTAACTGGCCCCAGATCAGTTTCGAATTACCTCCTGCCTTGTCTATTATAGTTAAAAAGAAATCTGCCTTAGCTTTCCTTCATTGTTTTAAAACTTTATTCCTAAGCATAGTAACATGTTATAGTTATAGCGCATTTGTTGGCCACCGTACATTACATTTCATTTAGCTGACGCTTTTATCCAAAGCGACTTACAATAAGTGCGTTCGACCAGGAAGACACAACCTTGAAGAAAACAGAATCATAAAGTACATCAGGTTTCATAGAGCAAAACATTTCAAGTGCTGCTCAACTGGCTTTAGAGGAGCCAGCCCTTTGTTAGTATATAAGTGCTTTGTTAGTAGTTCTATCGCTCGAGGTGGAGTCGAGAGAGATGAGTGTTCAGTCCGGAAGGTGTGTGAGCTTTCTGCTGTCCTGATGTCAATGGGAGCTCATTCCACCATCTTGGAGCCAGGACAGCAAACCCACGTGTTTCTGCTGATGGGAACTTGGGTCCCCCTCGCAGCGAGGGAGCAGCGAGCCGTTCGGCTGATGCAGAGCGGCTGCAGCGAGCCGTTTGGTTGATGCAGAGCGGAGTGCACGAGCTGGGGTGTACGGTTTAAATTCGTACAAATTCCCAGAATATATTTATGTAACTCGTTCTTACCTGGATGAGTTACTACACTGGAAAAAATGCTGCTCCACGAACAAGTTAAACTATAATGAAAACAAGCGGTTTTCACTTGAAATCAGTTTTGAAAAATCTGCCAATCGAACAAGTGAAAATTAGCTTGGTAAGAATTACTGAAATAAGATATTTAGATAAATCAGATCTTGTAATCAGCTGGCAGAACTCATTTTCAACTATATTTGACCAGAATCAGGACATGTTGTTACATTATAAACTGCAAATACTCAAAATGTTCTGTGTTCTGATGTTAGCTGGGGATTTTCCAATAAATATGTAAATATGCAAAAAAATATGTGTCTTATATTAGGTGAGAGACATATTCTGACTAGATATCAGACACACGTACTGGGCAAGATTTCAAGTTGTTGTAGTGTATGAATGAATCCATCCATCAATCTTTCCCCCTTGAACTTGCAGTCGGCTTTCTGTTGATGCTCACTTCGCTGCCTGGCTGTTTTCCATCAGCGGCTCTCCAAACACGGCCTCCATACGTTAGAAACAAGTACATTCCTCCGTTTAGATTATCCGGAGCAAAAACATCTGCCTTTCAAACACTGCAATCACCACCGGTGGGCCCCGGGGAGCCTGGCTGTGCTTGGTTTTTGACGTTAATGCAAACGGCTGACGGGTTTTAAACATTAACACACATGTATAGATTTACACGATGAGGGTCTCTGACTGACCTCCATGCTGCTCTGGGCATGTTTGTGCAGTGACGTAATGGAGACTCTGATTAGAGGAATACGAGAAAAGCTTTTTCATTCGGTTAAAGGTTTGTAGTTTTTCCCAATAGCCTTAACTTAAACTAATAATATACTTTTTTCGTGTCTTATTGTTTACTCTGTTTGGTATTTTAATTGTTAACAAAGCAGTGGACCACAATACGTTAGCTATGGAAAGCAAAAATGGGAATTGCGATTAATATCCAGTGTTTGAATTTGGGGACTTCTGTTGAAGTATTTTATGTCGCAGAATTAAAATATCTTCAGATTGTGTTAACCACGGGCCTTATTTCAGGATAACAACATTAGCCGCCTTTAGCTTAGCGGTGGTGACGTGAAGTCATGTGACCGTGCTGTAGTTCCTTTATAGCCCAACATTAGCCACCTTTAGCTTAGCGGTGGTGACGTGAAGTCATGTGACCGTGCTGTAGTTCCTTTCTAGCCCAACATTAGCCTCCTTTAGCTTAGCGGTGGTGACGTGAAGTCATGTGACCGTGCTGTAGTTCCTTTATAGCCCAACATTAGCCGCCTTTAGCTTAGCGGTGGTGACTTGAAGTCATGTGACCGTGCTGTAGTTCCTATATAGCCCAACATTAGCCTCATTTAGCTTAGCGGTGGTGACGTGAAGTCATGTGACCGTGCTGTAGTTCCTTTATAGCCCAACATTAGCCTCATTTAGCTTAGCGGTGGTGACGTGAAGTCATGTGACCGTGCTGTAGTTCCTTTATAGCCCAACATTAGCCTCCTTTAGCTTAGCGGTGGTGACGTGAAGTCATGTGACCGTACTGTAGTTCCTTTATAGCCCAACATTAGCCACCTTTAGCTTAGCGGTGGTGACGTGAAGTCATGTGACCGTGCTGTTGTTCCTTTATAGCCCAACATTAGCCACCTTTAGCTTAGCGGTGGTGACGTGAAGTCATGTGACCGTGCTGTAGTTCCTTTATAGCCCAACATTAGCCACCTTTAGCTTAGCGGTGGTGACGTGAAGTCATGTGACCGTGCTGTAGTTCCTTTATAGCCCAACATTAGCCTCCTTTAGCTTAGCGGTGGTGACGTCAAGTCATGTGACCGTGCTGTAGTTCCTTTATAGCCCAACATTAGCCTCCTTTAGCTTAGCGGTGGTGACGTGAAATCATGTGACCGTGCTGTAGTTCCTTTATAGCCCAACGTTAGCCACCTTTAGCTTAGCGGTGGTGACGTGAAGTCATGTGACCGTGCTGTAGTTCCTTTCTAGCCCAACATTAGCCGCCTTTAGCTTAGCGGTGGTGACTTGAAGTCATGTGACCGTGCTGTAATTCCTTTATAGCCCAACATTAGCCGCCTTTAGCTTAGCGGTGGTGACTTGAAGTCATGTGACCGTGCTGTAGTTCCTTTATAGCCCAACATTAGCCTCCTTTAGCTTAGCGGTGGTGACGTGAAATCATGTGACCGTGCTGTAGTTCCTTTATAGCCCAACATTAGCCTCCTTTAGCTTAGCGGTGGTGACGTGAAATCATGTGACCGTGCTGTAGTTCCTTTATAGCCCAACATTAGCCTCCTTTAGCTTAGCGGTGGTGACGTGAAATCATGTGACCGTGCTGTAGTTCCTTTATAGCCCAACATTAGCCTCCTTTAGCTTAGCGGTGGTGACGTCAAGTCATGTGACCGTGCTGTAGTTCCTTTATAGCCCAACATTAGCCTCCTTTAGCTTAGCGGTGGTGACGTGAAATCATGTGACCGTGCTGTAGTTCCTTTATAGCCCAACGTTAGCCACCTTTAGCTTAGCGGTGGTGACGTGAAGTCATGTGACCGTGCTGTAGTTCCTTTCTAGCCCAACATTAGCCGCCTTTAGCTTAGCGGTGGTGACTTGAAGTCATGTGACCGTGCTGTAATTCCTTTATAGCCCAACATTAGCCGCCTTTAGCTTAGCGGTGGTGACTTGAAGTCATGTGACCGTGCTGTAGTTCCTTTATAGCTAACATTAGCCTAAGCCATAATTAGTGTAACTAAAGTCAGGGCGAAGCTGCTGCCCCTTCTCAGAGTCAAACATGCAATCAGCAGCAGAGACGCTTTGGAGACAAAACCCAGGACTCTGTGTGTCCTAACATGTGCTCGCAAGATGTGAATGTGCAGCTCGCTGTAATCTCTGAATCATCGGGGTCAGCGGTAATTTTGGGGAGGGGGAGGGTGGAGGACCTCGGGGCACATCTACCTCTTGGTGGGTCTGTGGAGAAAAACAAGAGAGACTCTGAGAGCAGCTGTGAGAGTAACTGCCGTGTTTTTAATCTTAAAACGTCTGTGAATTATTTACAGTGCGATTGTTGTGATCTTTTCTTACGGCCTTCGCTCACGGTCACTGGGACGAAGTGTTGGGATTCCGAAACTGGTCCCAGCTGTGCAGGTGATCTCTGGGAAGCAGACGCAGAACAACATGTTCTCGTTTGTCCTCATCCGTCTGCAGAGGACGACCTGCTGAGGCCTGGTGGTTTGCAGCTTTTGCTAAACGATGCCAGGAAGTGGAGGGCGCAGTTTGTTGAAAGCTTGAAAGGTTATCTTTGTATCTTAGCTTTGGTAACATCTCCGTCAGTGCAGCTCATAGAGTCCTGTCGTGAACCCTGGAATGTTGGAGTTCCTAAAGTTGAATGTTAGAAATGTATAGTTGGCAGCGCCGTCCCTGGCCAACTTGAGGCCCCACGCAAAGTTATATGATGAGGCCCTCTGTTCCGCAATCATCGACGACGACGGGGGGGGACGGGGGGTGGCTGAATCCATTTCTTACATTTTCAGGATAAAAAATGGAAGATGTGGAAGATGTAGGGGTCTCTGGATCCTCTGGATTGGACAGATTGCTTTTCAATTTGAAAAATAAATTGTCCACAGAAGAAGAAACACTTTTCATTTTGGTCTCTCTTTATCCAATGGTCACAATGTATGGTAGTCAACGTCAGCCCACAGAGAGTACACATATGGCCCATATGGTTAAAACTGCCATGTGTGATCCTGATCAGCGTCTCCTCAATAAGCTCCAAACCAAACTGTCCAAATCGGCCGAGCCATTTCCATCAGCTGTTGTCTGCATCGGATATAATCCTTATTAATGCTAATTAACGCAACTTATGCTAATTGTGTAAATGTCCCAACATATGCAGGTTAGCATCCGGCAGCTTCTAATAACTAATAGTTAAGAAACGCTTCTCTCATCTAAAGACTGAAGTCAATCCGATGTTCTCATTTAAAGAGTGACATGTAATTGAACGTATTCATTGTGCGTCACCTCGTGTTCTCGGTGTGTTATTACCAGCACTGAGGGATTTGTTTTGTTAGCATTTTCTCGTGGAGTTAGTTTTGGATCAATTTGTCTTCGTCTTTCAACATATGCAGGGAAAACCTTTTTAGATAATGAAAAAACCCAAAAAGGCTTCATGTTGACGGACGGAGAGGAAATGCTGCTCAGAGCTGAAAGAGAGAAACAATCATCCTTCTCCACTCGCCGATTGATTCATATCCTATTGGAAACCCTGAAATATGTAACTTCCTGTCAGTGAGAACTTGGACTGACTACAGACGAGATCTCCAGGTGAACATTTGCACTCTGAACGTACCGAATATCTCCTCTCACGTGAAGGCAGTGTGCGAGCCAGCAGCATGAAAGGCACACCGTACTTCTGGTTTACGTATCATTGGCTTTCAGCTGCTTTTTCTTGGAGACGTTCAGGTCTGATTCACTAAAGAATATGAAGTATGAATAATGCCTTTCGTCTGCACCAAGAAACACGGCAGGCAGAGGGAAAGAAAAATGACCGTTTTCAGAATGTCAGCTTCGGATCCTGACGGCATTCATTAGAGCTTCAGGAGAGGAAATGAAAAAGGCACCGGGAGAAACCGAACCCTCCCCTTGGGATTAGAGACCCTCGTCCGTCTGTATAGCTTCTCTGACCACCATCGCTCTGAAGACCCTCAAGATTTCAGACTGTTTGTGGCCGATCTTTGGGAATTGGATCAGTTTGCAATAAAAAGCATCAAAAGGGGAAGATTTTGCACCAAACGTCTGCATATTCACTATAACGTGCTAATATCTCAGGAGAGGATGTTTACAGTTAGCATGCATTTCACATGTTGACGTTCTTTGAGAATTGATGTATTCATCGTGCAGGTTTAGCTGCTGAAAAGCTACTAAGCGCTGTAAAGCAGCAGCTGCACGCCGTATCATTCAGGTCGTTCACTGCTTTCAGAGCCAAAGAAAACACATCTTAGCTGCATCTCCAGGTCATTTTCACTGATGATTCAACTCCTGCCTGATCTCCTACATCACTGACAGTTTGAAAGCCCAATACAGTAACTTGTTATTGTAGAATTGATGGGATAGGATACATAAAAGTAGATCTAAAAAATAGAGAGTGCCACCAGATCTATTTTGAGCTAACGGTTAGCTTAGCCACTGACCTCCACCTGCTTCACACGCTTAGTGTCTCTCTGTGGCGGCACCGCTGAGAGGACCTGCTACTTCTGAGTTTCACTTTGACTTTTTAACGAAGCAGAAGCAGTCTGGCCCTCCTCGCATTAAGATAAGACGAGACGAGATAAGACAAGATAAGACGAGATGAGACAAGATAAGATGAGACAAGATGAGACAAGATAAGATGAGACAAGATGAGACAAGATAAGATGAGACAAGATGAGACAAGATAAGATGAGACAAGATGAGATAAGATAAGATGAGACGAGATGAGACAAGATAAGACAAGATGAGACAAGATAAGATGAGACAAGATGAGACAAGATAAGATGAGACAAGATGAGATGAGACAAGATGAGCTAAGATAAGATGAGACAAGATAAGATGAGACGAGATGAGACAAGATGAGACGAGACAAGATGAGATAAGATGAGACAAGACGAGACAAAACAAGACAAGATGAGATAAGACAAAACAAGACAAGACAAAACAAGATGAGACAAAACAAGACAAGACAAAACAAGACAACACAAGATGAGACGAGATGAGATAAGACAAGACAAGACAAAACAAGACGAGACAAAACAAGACAAGACAAAACAAGATAAGACAAAACAAGACAAGACAAAACAAGACAAGACAAAACAAGACAAGACGAGACAATATGAGATGAGATAAGATGAGATAAGACAAGATAAGATGAGACAAGATAAGACAAGATGAGACAAGATATGAAAAGACGAGACAAAACCAGACAAGACAAAACAAGACGAGATAAGATGAGAAAAAACAAGACAAGACAAAACAAGACAAGACAAAACAAGATAAGACAAAACAAGACAAGACAAAACAAGACAAGACAAAACAAGATGAGACAAAACAAGACAAGACAAAACAAGACAAGACGAGACAAGATGAGACGAGATGAGATGAGATAAGACAAGACAAAACAGGACAAAACAAGACAAGACAAAACAAGACAAGACAAAACAAGATAAGACAAGACAAAACAAGATAAGACAAAACAAGACAAGACAAGACGAGACAAGATGAGACGAGATAAGATGAGATAAGACAAGATGAGATAAGACAAGATAAGATGAGACAAGATAAGACAAGATGAGACAAGATATGACAAGACAAAACGAGACGAGATAAGATGAGACAAAACAAGATGAGGCAAAACAAGACAAGACAAAACAAGATAAGACAAAACAAGACAAGACAAAACAAGACAAGACGAGACAAGATGAGAGATGAGATAAGACAAGATGAGACGAGATAAGATGAGATAAGACAAGATAAGACAAGATGAGACAAGATATGACAAGACAAGACAAAACAAGACAAGACAAGACAAAACAAGACAAGACAAAACAAGACAAGACAAAACAAGACAAGACAAAACAAGATAAGACAAAACAAGACAAAACAAGACAAGATGAGACAAAACAAGACAAGACAAAAAAAGACAAGATGAGACAAAACAAGACAAGATGAGATGAGACAAGACAAGATGAGACAAAACAAGATAAGACAAAACAAGACAAGACAAGACAAGACAAGATAATACAAGATAAGACAAGATAAGACAAAACAAGACAAGACAAGACAAGATAAGACAAAACAAGACAAGATGAGACAAGACAAGATAAGACAAAACAAGATAAGACAAGACAAGATGAGATGAGACAAGACAAGATGAGACAAAACAAGATAAGACAAAACAAGACAAGATGAGACAAGATAAGACAAGACAAGATGAGACAAAACAAGATAAGACAAAACAAGACAAGACAAGACAAGATAAGACAAAACAAGATAAGACAAAACAAGACAAGACTTTTAAAATAAGAAATGAACATATGTGGGTCATATATAGATATTACATTTACATGTATGTGTGCCGGTAAAAAGTCAAACATTATTTATGTGCAGTACTTTGTGTTCGACT
>JAMFTG010001522.1:0-47200 GCA_023974075.1 Chaenocephalus aceratus
GAGCTGTTGGAGGGCCGGACTAGGAGCCATCATATGAAGTCTGGTGGTGTTTGGACTATTTTCCATTGAATTAGGACAACACCGTGTTTCATGGCGAGGGACGCGTTGCCATGGAAACGGCATATGATGACATCCCATAATTGGCGTAGAGCTGTTGAGGGCCGGACCATTAGTCATCATCTGAAATCTGTTGCCGTTTGGAACCTTTTCCATTGCATTAGGAAAACACCGTGTTTCACGGCGAGGGAGGCGTTGCCATGGAAACGGCATACAGTGAGATTTCAGATTTAACTTGGAGCTGTTGAGGCATGGACCATCAGCCATCATATGAAGTCTGGTGCCGTTTGGAACATTTTCCATTGAATTAGGACAACACCGTGTTTTATGGCGAGGGATGCGTTTCCATGGAAACGGCATTCGATGAGATTTCAGATTTCACTTGGAGCTGTTGAGGCATGGACTGGTGATATAAAAGTGAAGATTGGGGGACGATGGGACCGTGTCCATTGGATTTACAGCGACACCGTCGTTTATGGCGAGGGAAGCGTTGCCATGGAAACGGCATACATTGAGATTTCCGATTCCACGTAGAGCTGTTGAGGGCCGGACCATTAATGATAGTCTGAAGTCTGGTGCTGTTTGGACGATTTTCCATTGACTTACAACAACATGGGATTTTTTTGGGGGGGGATGCGTTGCCATGGAAACGGCATACATTGAGATTTCAGATTTCACGTAGAGCTCTTGAGGGCCGGACCATTGATGATAGTCTGAAGTCTGGTGGTGTTTGGATGATTTTCCATTGAATTACGACAACATGATGTTTGACGGCGAGGGATGCGTTACCATGGCAACGCCAAATGATGACATCCCATAATTGACATAGAGCTGTTGAGGGCCGGACCATTAGCCATCATATGAAGTCTGGTGGTGTTTGGACAATTTTCCATTGACTTACAACAACATCGGATTTTTTGGCGGGGGATGCGTTGCCATGGAAACGGCATACGTTGAGATTTCAGATTTCATGTAGAGCTTTTGAGGGCCGGACCATTGATGATAGTCTGAAGTATGGTGGTGTTTGGATGATTTTCCATTGAATTACGACAACATGATGTTTGACGGCGAGGGATGCGTTACTATGGCAACGCCAAATGATGACATCCCATAATTGCATAGAGCTGTTGAGGGCTGGACCATTAGCCATCATATGAAGTCTGGTGCTGTTTGGACGATTTTCCATTGACTTACAACAACATCGGATTTTTTGGCGAGGGATGCGTTTCCATGGAAACGGCATACGTTGAGATTTCAGATTTCAATTGGACCTGTTGAGGGCCGGACCATTAATGATAGTCTGAAGTCTGGTGGTGTTTGGATGATTTTCCATTGAATTACGACAACATGATGTTTGACGGCGAGGGATGCGTTGCCATGGAAACGGCATACGTTGAGATTTCAGATTTCACCTAGAGCTGTTGAGGGCCGGTCCATTAATGATAGTCTAAAGTCTCGTGCTGTTTGGACGATTTTCCATTGACTTACAACAACATCGGATGCTTTGGCGAGGGATGCCGTTTCCATGGAAACGGCATACGTTGAGATTTCAGATTTCACTTGGAGCTGTTGAGGCATGGACCAGTGATATGAAAGTGAAGATTGGGGGACGATGGGACCGTGTCCATTGGATTTACAGCGACACGGTTGTTTATGGCGAAGGATCCGTCGCCATGGTAACGCCAAATTAAGTAACATCAGATTTGACCTAGAGCTGTTCAGGGCTGTGGTGTGAACCGTCATGTGAAGTTTGGTGGCGTTCTGAGAATGTCAGTTTGAGTTATGACATCATCGGGTTCCATGGCGAGGGACCGCCAAAAATCGTACGAACGCGAACTTTGGCGGAAAATAACGGCTACGCCGTAGGGAGTATAAAAATTCCTGTGATAACTTAAGCTCTCCCATGTCTCGCGAAGCTACCCGACGAATTTGGAGGCGTACGATAAAAGTCCCTAGGAGGAGATAGATTTCGTAGGTACGCCGAAATAGGCCAAAAAACGCGATAAAATCGCGTTTTTTTCGACACCAAATTCAAAATGGCCGACTTCCTGTACGTTATTTTGTACCCCTCCAAGAGGCTTTTTGGTTTGTCTCCGAACCCTAGATATGCGTGGCGAGTTTCGTTCGTTTACGTGAAAGTTAAAATAGGGGGAGTTAACGTCAAAAACGGAAGTGGGCGTGGCCTACGCAATTTTTGACGCAAAGTTCCGGGACCAATGACATACTTTAAGTTGCCACACTTTTGACGCGACTGCAAAATTTGGTGAGTTTTCACATATGCTGCGGGGGTCAAAAGTGCGTTTGAAAAAGACAAATAATAATAATAATAAATAATCGGTCCAATTTCAATCTTGTTCGATTTAACATTGAGGTGGATGGGAGCACCTCACTGTAGGCCGTCCGGCCTACCCACTGGGACATGTCTAATGGGCTTTTGCCCCTTTTTTACCCTGTTTTGAGGGGGTTTTCCTTGGTTATCGCTCGCTTCGCGAGCGACTACGACGATTGTTACGATATCAATTATGCGATTTGCAGTCACGTGGGCTTCGCCCACGTGACTGGGCTCACGCGGTCTATCAGCCGACATTATTTACGAACATTTTAGGTGCTTTAGTCGGTCGTTTTCCATGTTTTTGGGTGTTTTTTGGCAGGTTTATCGGTCGCTGCGCGACCGATTTTTTCCAATTTCAATAGGGTCTTCGCCGACCTAGGTCTCAGACCCTAATAAATAATCGGTCCAATTTCAATCTTGTTCGATTTAACATTGAGGTGGATGGGAGCACCTCACTGTAGGCCGTCCGGCCTACCCACTGGGACATGTCTAATGGGCTTTTGCCCCTTTTTTACCCTGTTTTGAGGGGGTTTTGCTTGGTTTATCGCTCGCTTCGCGAGCGACTACGACGATTGTTACGATATCAATTATGCGATTTGCAGTCACGTGGGCTTCGCCCACGTGACTGGGCTCACGCGGTCTATCAGCCGACATTATTTACGAACATTTTCGGTGCTTTAGTCGGTCGTTTTCCATGTTTTTGGGTGTTTTTGGCAGGTTTATCGGTCGCTGCGCGACCGATTTTTTTCCAATTTCAATAGGGTCTTCGCCGACCTAGGTCTCAGACCCTAATTAAAGCTGCAAGCAGCGTTGAGCGGGTCTTCGACGTTCCGCAGGCTGTTGTCCGCACGTCGACGTGTGTGTCTAGGTGTCTCGAGGACTCTGCCAATATATTTAGCCATAATTGGCATAGAGCTGATGAGGGCCGGACCATTAATGATAGTCTGTAGTCTGGCTTTGTTTGGACCATTTTCCATTGAATTATGTTTCATGGCGAGGGATGCGTTACCATGGCAACGGCATACGTTGAGATTTCAGATTTCACGTCGAGCTGTTGAGGGCCGGACTAGGAGCCATCATATGAAGTCTGGTGGTGTTTGGACCATTTTCCATTGAATTAGGACAACACCGTGTGTCATGGCGAGGGACGCGTTGCCATGGAAACGACAAATGGTGAGTTTTCAGATTTCACGTAGAGCTGTTGTGGGCCGGACCATTAGCCATCATATGAAATCTGGTGCTGTTTGGAACCTTTTCCATTGAATTAGGACAACACCGTGTTTCACGGCGAGGGAAGCGTTGCCATGGAAACGGCATCAGTGAGATTTCAGATTTCACGTAGGGCTGTTGAGGGCCGGACCATTAATGATAGTCTGAAGTGTGGTGGTGTTTGGAACCTTTTCCATTGAATTACAACAACATGGTATTTGTTGGCGGGGGATGCGTGCGTTACCATGGCAACGGCATACATTGAGATTTCCGATTTCACGTAGAGCTGTTGAGGGCCGGACCATTGATGATAGTCTGAAGTCTGGTGGTGTTTGGACAATTTTCCAATGACTTACAACAACATGGGATTTTTTTGGGGGGGGGGATGCGTTGCCATGGAAACGGCATACATTGAGATTTCAGATTTCACGTAGAGCTCTTGAGGGCCGGACCATTGATGATAGTCTGAAGTGTGGTGGTGTTGGATGATTTTCCATTGAATTACGACAACATGATGTTTGACGGCGAGGGATGCGTTACCATGGCAACGCCAAATGATGACATCCCATAATTTACATAGAGCTGTTGAGGGCCGGACCATTAGCCATCATATGAAGTCTGGTGCTGTTTGGACGATTTTCCATTGACTTACAACAACATCGGATTTTTTGGCGAGGGATGCGTTTCCATGGAAACGGCATACGTTGAGATTTCAAATTTCACGTAGGGCTGTTGAGGGCCGGACCATTAATGATAGTCTGAAGTCTGGTTCCGTTTGGAACCTTTTCCAGTGAATTACGACGACATGATGTTTGACGGCGAGGGATGCGTTGCCATGGAAACGGCATACGTTGAGATTTCCGATTTCACGTAGAGCTGTTGAGGGCCGGACCATTGATGATAGTGTAAAGTCTGGTGCTGTTTGGAAGATTTTCCATTGACTTACAACAACATCGGATTTTTTGGCGAGGGATGCCGTTTCCATGGAAACGGCATACGTTGAGATTTCAGATTTCAGTTGGAGCTGTTGAGGCATGGACCAGTGATATAAAAGTGAAGATTGGGGGACGATGGGACCGTGTCCATTGGATTTACAGCGACACCGTTGTTTATGGCGAAGGATCCGTTGCCATGGTAACGCCAAATTAAGTAACATCAGATTTGACCTAGAGCTGTTCAGGGCTGTGGTGTGAACCGTCATGTGAAGTTTGGTGGCGTTCTGAGAATGTCAGTTTGAGTTATGACATCATCGTGTTCCATGGCGAGGGCCCGCCAAAAATCGTACGAACGCGAACTTTGGCGGAAAATAACGGCTACGCCGTACGGATCAAAGAAATTCTCGTGATAACTTAAGCTCTCCCATGTCTCGCGAAGCTACCCGACGAATTTCGAGGCGTACGATAAAAGTCCCTAGGAGGAGATAGATTTCGTAGGTACGCGAAATAGGGCAAAAAACGCGATAAAATCGCGTTTTTTTCCGACACCAAATTCAAAATGGCCGACTTCCTGTACGTTATTTTTTACCCCTCCAAGAGGCTTTTTGGTTCGTCTCCGAACCCTAGATATGCGTGGCGAGTTTCGTTGGTTTACGTGAAATTTAAAGTAGGGGGAGTTAACGTCAAAAACGGAAGTGGGCGTGGCCTACGCAATTTTTTACGCAAAGTTCCGGGACCAATAACACATTGCAATTTTGTCACGGTTTGACGCGTGTGCAAAATTTGGTGAGTTTTCACATATGTTAAGGGCCTCAAAAGAGCGTTTCTAGATGGCAAATAATAATAATAATTAAAGCTGCAAGCAGCGTTGAGCGGGTCTTCGACGTTCCGCAGGCTGTTGTCCGCACGTCGACGTGTGTGTCTAGGTGTCTCGAGGACTCTGCCAATATATTTAGCCATAATTGGCATAGAGCTGATGAGGGCCGGACCATTAATGATAGTCTGTAGTCTGGCTTTGTTTGGACCATTTTCCATTGAATTATGTTTCATGGCGAGGGATGCGTTACCATGGCAACGGCATACGTTGAGATTTCAGATTTCACGTCGAGCTGTTGAGGGCCGGACTAGGAGCCATCATATGAAGTCTGGTGGTGTTTGGACCATTTTCCATTGAATTAGGACAACACCGTGTGTCATGGCGAGGGACGCGTTGCCATGGAAACGACAAATGGTGAGTTTTCAGATTTCACGTAGAGCTGTTGTGGGCCGGACCATTAGCCATCATATGAAATCTGGTGCTGTTTGGAACCTTTTCCATTGAATTAGGACAACACCGTGTTTCACGGCGAGGGAAGCGTTGCCATGGAAACGGCATCAGTGAGATTTCAGATTTCACGTAGGGCTGTTGAGGGCCGGACCATTAATGATAGTCTGAAGTGTGGTGGTGTTTGGAACCTTTTCCATTGAATTACAACAACATGGTATTTGTTGGCGGGGGATGCGTGCGTTACCATGGCAACGGCATACATTGAGATTTCCGATTTCACGTAGAGCTGTTGAGGGCCGGACCATTGATGATAGTCTGAAGTCTGGTGGTGTTTGGACAATTTTCCAATGACTTACAACAACATGGGATTTTTTTGGGGGGGGGATGCGTTGCCATGGAAACGGCATACATTGAGATTTCAGATTTCACGTAGAGCTCTTGAGGGCCGGACCATTGATGATAGTCTGAAGTGTGGTGGTGTTTGGATGATTTTCCATTGAATTACGACAACATGATGTTTGACGGCGAGGGATGCGTTACCATGGCAACGCCAAATGATGACATCCCATAATTTACATAGAGCTGTTGAGGGCCGGACCATTAGCCATCATATGAAGTCTGGTGCTGTTTGGACGATTTTCCATTGACTTACAACAACATCGGATTTTTTGGCGAGGGATGCGTTTCCATGGAAACGGCATACGTTGAGATTTCAAATTTCACGTAGGGCTGTTGAGGGCCGGACCATTAATGATAGTCTGAAGTCTGGTTCCGTTTGGAACCTTTTCCAGTGAATTACGACGACATGATGTTTGACGGCGAGGGATGCGTTGCCATGGAAACGGCATACGTTGAGATTTCCGATTTCACGTAGAGCTGTTGAGGGCCGGACCATTGATGATAGTGTAAAGTCTGGTGCTGTTTGGAAGATTTTCCATTGACTTACAACAACATCGGATTTTTTGGCGAGGGATGCCGTTTCCATGGAAACGGCATACGTTGAGATTTCAGATTTCAGTTGGAGCTGTTGAGGCATGGACCAGTGATATAAAAGTGAAGATTGGGGGACGATGGGACCGTGTCCATTGGATTTACAGCGACACCGTTGTTTATGGCGAAGGATCCGTTGCCATGGTAACGCCAAATTAAGTAACATCAGATTTGACCTAGAGCTGTTCAGGGCTGTGGTGTGAACCGTCATGTGAAGTTTGGTGGCGTTCTGAGAATGTCAGTTTGAGTTATGACATCATCGTGTTCCATGGCGAGGGCCCGCCAAAAATCGTACGAACGCGAACTTTGGCGGAAAATAACGGCTACGCCGTACGGATCAAAGAAATTCTCGTGATAACTTAAGCTCTCCCATGTCTCGCGAAGCTACCCGACGAATTTCGAGGCGTACGATAAAAGTCCCTAGGAGGAGATAGATTTCGTAGGTACGCGAAATAGGGCAAAAAACGCGATAAAATCGCGTTTTTTCCGACACCAAATTCAAAATGGCCGACTTCCTGTACGTTATTTTTACCCCTCCAAGAGGCTTTTTGGTTCGTCTCCGAACCCTAGATATGCGTGGCGAGTTTCGTTGGTTTACGTGAAATTTAAAGTAGGGGGAGTTAACGTCAAAAACGGAAGTGGGCGTGGCCTACGCAATTTTTTACGCAAAGTTCCGGGACCAATAACACATTGCAATTTTGTCACGGTTTGACGCGTGTGCAAAATTTGGTGAGTTTTCACATATGTTAAGGGCCTCAAAAGAGCGTTTCTAGATGGCAAATAATAATAATAATAAATAATCGGTCCAATTTCAATCTTGTTCGATTTAACAGTGAGGTGGATGGGAGCACCTCACTGTAGGCCGTCCGGCCTACCCACTGGGACATGTCTAATGGGCTTTTGCCCCTTTTTTACCCTGTTTTGAGGGGGTTTTCCTTGGTTATCGCTCGCTTCGCGAGCGACTACGACGATTGTTACGATATCAATTATGCGATTTGCAGTCACGTGGGCTTCGCCCACGTGACTGGGCTCACGCGGTCTATCAGCCGACATTATTTACGAACATTTTAGGTGCTTTAGTCGGTCATTTTCCATGTTTTTGGGTGTTTTTGGCAGGTTTATCGGTCGCTGCGCGACCGATTTTTTCCAATTTCAATAGGGTCTTCGCCGACCTAGGTCTCAGACCCTAATTAAAGCTGCAAGCAGCGTTGAGCGGGTCTTCGACGTTCCGCAGGCTGTTGTCCGCACGTCGACGTGTGTGTCTAGGTGTCTCGAGGACTCTGCCAATATATTTAGCCATAATTGGCATAGAGCTGATGAGGGCCGGACCATTAATGATAGTCTGTAGTCTGGCTTTGTTTGGACCATTTTCCATTGAATTATGTTTCATGGCGAGGGATGCGTTACCATGGCAACGGCATACGTTGAGATTTCAGATTTCACGTCGAGCTGTTGAGGGCCGGACTAGGAGCCATCATATGAAGTCTGGTGGTGTTTGGACCATTTTCCATTGAATTAGGACAACACCGTGTGTCATGGCGAGGGACGCGTTGCCATGGAAACGACAAATGGTGAGTTTTCAGATTTCACGTAGAGCTGTTGTGGGCCGGACCATTAGCCATCATATGAAATCTGGTGCTGTTTGGAACCTTTTCCATTGAATTAGGACAACACCGTGTTTCACGGCGAGGGAAGCGTTGCCATGGAAACGGCATCAGTGAGATTTCAGATTTCACGTAGGGCTGTTGAGGGCCGGACCATTAATGATAGTCTGAAGTGTGGTGGTGTTTGGAACCTTTTCCATTGAATTACAACAACATGGTATTTGTTGGCGGGGGATGCGTGCGTTACCATGGCAACGGCATACATTGAGATTTCCGATTTCACGTAGAGCTGTTGAGGGCCGGACCATTGATGATAGTCTGAAGTCTGGTGGTGTTTGGACAATTTTCCAATGACTTACAACAACATGGGATTTTTTTGGGGGGGGGATGCGTTGCCATGGAAACGGCATACATTGAGATTTCAGATTTCACGTAGAGCTCTTGAGGGCCGGACCATTGATGATAGTCTGAAGTGTGGTGGTGTTTGGATGATTTTCCATTGAATTACGACAACATGATGTTTGACGGCGAGGGATGCGTTACCATGGCAACGCCAAATGATGACATCCCATAATTTACATAGAGCTGTTGAGGGCCGGACCATTAGCCATCATATGAAGTCTGGTGCTGTTTGGACGATTTTCCATTGACTTACAACAACATCGGATTTTTTGGCGAGGGATGCGTTTCCATGGAAACGGCATACGTTGAGATTTCAAATTTCACGTAGGGCTGTTGAGGGCCGGACCATTAATGATAGTCTGAAGTCTGGTTCCGTTTGGAACCTTTTCCAGTGAATTACGACGACATGATGTTTGACGGCGAGGGATGCGTTGCCATGGAAACGGCATACGTTGAGATTTCCGATTTCACGTAGAGCTGTTGAGGGCCGGACCATTGATGATAGTGTAAAGTCTGGTGCTGTTTGGAAGATTTTCCATTGACTTACAACAACATCGGATTTTTTGGCGAGGGATGCCGTTTCCATGGAAACGGCATACGTTGAGATTTCAGATTTCAGTTGGAGCTGTTGAGGCATGGACCAGTGATATAAAAGTGAAGATTGGGGGACGATGGGACCGTGTCCATTGGATTTACAGCGACACCGTTGTTTATGGCGAAGGATCCGTTGCCATGGTAACGCCAAATTAAGTAACATCAGATTTGACCTAGAGCTGTTCAGGGCTGTGGTGTGAACCGTCATGTGAAGTTTGGTGGCGTTCTGAGAATGTCAGTTTGAGTTATGACATCATCGGGTTCCATGGCGAGGGACCGCCAAAAATCGTACGAACGCGAACTTTAGCGGAAAATAACGGCTACGCCGTAGGGAGTATAAAAATTCCTGTGATAACTTAAGCTCTCCCATGTCTCGCGAAGCTACCCGACGAATTTGGAGGCGTACGATAAAAGTCCCTAGGAGGAGATAGATTTCGTAGGTACGCCGAAATAGGCCAAAAAACGCGATAAAATCGCGTTTTTTTCGACACCAAATTCAAAATGGCCGACTTCCTGTACGTTATTTTGTACCCCTCCAAGAGGCTTTTTGGTTTGTCTCCGAACCCTAGATATGCGTGGCGAGTTTCGTTCGTTTACGTGAAAGTTAAAATAGGGGGAGTTAACGTCAAAAACGGAAGTGGGCGTGGCCTACGCAATTTTTGACGTTAAGTTCCGGGACCAATGACATACTTCAAGTTGCCGCACTTTTGGCGCGACTGCAAAATTTGGTGAGTTTTCACATATGCTGCGGGGCTCAAAAGTGCGTGCAACAAAGGTAAAGAATAATAATAATGAATAATCGGACCAGTTTCAATCATGTTCGATTTAACATTGAGGTGGATGGGAGCACCTCACTGTAGGCCGTCCGGCCTACCCACTGGGACATGTCTAATGGGCTTTTGCCCCTTTTTTACCCTGTTTTGAGGGGGTTTTGCTTGGTTATCGCTCGCTTCGCGAGCGACTACGACGATTGTTACGATATCAATTATGTGACTGGGCTCACGCGGTCTATCAGCCGACATTATTTACGAACATTTTAGGTGCTTTAGTCGGTCGTTTTCCATGTTTTTGGGTGTTTTTGGCAGGTTTATCGGTCGCTGCGCGACCGATTTTTTCCAATTTCAATAGGGTCTTCGCCGACCTAGGTCTCAGACCCTAATTAAAGCTGCAAGCAGCGTTGAGCGGGTCTTCGACGTTCCGCAGGCTGTTGTCCGCACGTCGACGTGTGTGTCTAGGTGTCTCGAGGACTCTGCCAATATATTTAGCCATAATTGGCATAGAGCTGATGAGGGCCGGACCATTAATGATAGTCTGTAGTCTGGCTTTGTTTGGACCATTTTCCATTGAATTATGTTTCATGGCGAGGGATGCGTTACCATGGCAACGGCATACGTTGAGATTTCAGATTTCACGTCGAGCTGTTGAGGGCCGGACTAGGAGCCATCATATGAAGTCTGGTGGTGTTTGGACCATTTTCCATTGAATTAGGACAACACCGTGTGTCATGGCGAGGGACGCGTTGCCATGGAAACGACAAATGGTGAGTTTTCAGATTTCACGTAGAGCTGTTGTGGGCCGGACCATTAGCCATCATATGAAATCTGGTGCTGTTTGGAACCTTTTCCATTGAATTAGGACAACACCGTGTTTCACGGCGAGGGAAGCGTTGCCATGGAAACGGCATCAGTGAGATTTCAGATTTCACGTAGGGCTGTTGAGGGCCGGACCATTAATGATAGTCTGAAGTGTGGTGGTGTTTGGAACCTTTTCCATTGAATTACAACAACATGGTATTTGTTGGCGGGGGATGCGTGCGTTACCATGGCAACGGCATACATTGAGATTTCCGATTTCACGTAGAGCTGTTGAGGGCCGGACCATTGATGATAGTCTGAAGTCTGGTGGTGTTTGGACAATTTTCCAATGACTTACAACAACATGGGATTTTTTTGGGGGGGGGATGCGTTGCCATGGAAACGGCATACATTGAGATTTCAGATTTCACGTAGAGCTCTTGAGGGCCGGACCATTGATGATAGTCTGAAGTGTGGTGGTGTTTGGATGATTTTCCATTGAATTACGACAACATGATGTTTGACGGCGAGGGATGCGTTACCATGGCAACGCCAAATGATGACATCCCATAATTTACATAGAGCTGTTGAGGGCCGGACCATTAGCCATCATATGAAGTCTGGTGCTGTTTGGACGATTTTCCATTGACTTACAACAACATCGGATTTTTTGGCGAGGGATGCGTTTCCATGGAAACGGCATACGTTGAGATTTCAAATTTCACGTAGGGCTGTTGAGGGCCGGACCATTAATGATAGTCTGAAGTCTGGTTCCGTTTGGAACCTTTTCCAGTGAATTACGACGACATGATGTTTGACGGCGAGGGATGCGTTGCCATGGAAACGGCATACGTTGAGATTTCCGATTTCACGTAGAGCTGTTGAGGGCCGGACCATTGATGATAGTGTAAAGTCTGGTGCTGTTTGGAAGATTTTCCATTGACTTACAACAACATCGGATTTTTTGGCGAGGGATGCCGTTTCCATGGAAACGGCATACGTTGAGATTTCAGATTTCAGTTGGAGCTGTTGAGGCATGGACCAGTGATATAAAAGTGAAGATTGGGGGACGATGGGACCGTGTCCATTGGATTTACAGCGACACCGTTGTTTATGGCGAAGGATCCGTTGCCATGGTAACGCCAAATTAAGTAACATCAGATTTGACCTAGAGCTGTTCAGGGCTGTGGTGTGAACCGTCATGTGAAGTTTGGTGGCGTTCTGAGAATGTCAGTTTGAGTTATGACATCATCGTGTTCCATGGCGAGGGCCCGCCAAAAATCGTACGAACGCGAACTTTGGCGGAAAATAACGGCTACGCCGTACGGATCAAAGAAATTCTCGTGATAACTTAAGCTCTCCCATGTCTCGCGAAGCTACCCGACGAATTTCGAGGCGTACGATAAAAGTCCCTAGGAGGAGATAGATTTCGTAGGTACGCGAAATAGGGCAAAAAACGCGATAAAATCGCGTTTTTCCGACACCAAATTCAAAATGGCCGACTTCCTGTACGTTATTTTTTACCCCTCCAAGAGGCTTTTTGGTTCGTCTCCGAACCCTAGATATGCGTGGCGAGTTTCGTTGGTTTACGTGAAATTTAAAGTAGGGGGAGTTAACGTCAAAAACGGAAGTGGGCGTGGCCTACGCAATTTTTTACGCAAAGTTCCGGGACCAATAACACATTGCAATTTTGTCACGGTTTGACGCGTGTGCAAAATTTGGTGAGTTTTCACATATGTTAAGGGCCTCAAAAGAGCGTTTCTAGATGGCAAATAATAATAATAATAAATAATCGGTCCAATTTCAATCTTGTTCGATTTAACATTGAGGTGGATGGGACCACCTCACTGTAGGCCGTCCGGCCTACCCACTGGGACATGTCTAATGGGCTTTTGCCCCTTTTTTACCCTGTTTTGAGGGGGTTTTGCTTGGTTATCGCTCGCTTCGCGAGCGACTACGACGATTGTTACGATATCAATTATGCGATTTGCAGTCACGTGGGCTTCGCCCACGTGACTGGGCTCACGCGGTCTATCAGCCGACATTATTTACGAACATTTTAGGTGCTTTAGTCGGTCGTTTTCCATGTTTTTGGGTGTTTTTGGCAGGTTTATCGGTCGCTGCGCGACCGATTTTTTCCAATTTCAATAGGGTCTTCGCCGACCTAGGTCTCAGACCCTAATAAATAATCGGTCCAATTTCAATCTTGTTCGATTTAACAGTGAGGTGGATGGGAGCACCTCACTGTAGGCCGTCCGGCCTACCCACTGGGACATGTCTAATGGGCTTTTGCCCCTTTTTTACCCTGTTTTGAGGGGGTTTTCCTTGGTTATCGCTCGCTTCGCGAGCGACTACGACGATTGTTACGATATCAATTATGCGATTTGCAGTCACGTGGGCTTCGCCCACGTGACTGGGCTCACGCGGTCTATCAGCCGACATTATTTACGAACATTTTAGGTGCTTTAGTCGGTCATTTTCCATGTTTTTGGGTGTTTTTGGCAGGTTTATCGGTCGCTGCGCGACCGATTTTTTCCAATTTCAATAGGGTCTTCGCCGACCTAGGTCTCAGACCCTAATTAAAGCTGCAAGCAGCGTTGAGCGGGTCTTCGACGTTCCGCAGGCTGTTGTCCGCACGTCGACGTGTGTGTCTAGGTGTCTCGAGGACTCTGCCAATATATTTAGCCATAATTGGCATAGAGCTGATGAGGGCCGGACCATTAATGATAGTCTGTAGTCTGGCTTTGTTTGGACCATTTTCCATTGAATTATGTTTCATGGCGAGGGATGCGTTACCATGGCAACGGCATACGTTGAGATTTCAGATTTCACGTCGAGCTGTTGAGGGCCGGACTAGGAGCCATCATATGAAGTCTGGTGGTGTTTGGACCATTTTCCATTGAATTAGGACAACACCGTGTGTCATGGCGAGGGACGCGTTGCCATGGAAACGACAAATGGTGAGTTTTCAGATTTCACGTAGAGCTGTTGTGGGCCGGACCATTAGCCATCATATGAAATCTGGTGCTGTTTGGAACCTTTTCCATTGAATTAGGACAACACCGTGTTTCACGGCGAGGGAAGCGTTGCCATGGAAACGGCATCAGTGAGATTTCAGATTTCACGTAGGGCTGTTGAGGGCCGGACCATTAATGATAGTCTGAAGTGTGGTGGTGTTTGGAACCTTTTCCATTGAATTACAACAACATGGTATTTGTTGGCGGGGGATGCGTGCGTTACCATGGCAACGGCATACATTGAGATTTCCGATTTCACGTAGAGCTGTTGAGGGCCGGACCATTGATGATAGTCTGAAGTCTGGTGGTGTTTGGACAATTTTCCAATGACTTACAACAACATGGGATTTTTTTGGGGGGGGGATGCGTTGCCATGGAAACGGCATACATTGAGATTTCAGATTTCACGTAGAGCTCTTGAGGGCCGGACCATTGATGATAGTCTGAAGTGTGGTGGTGTTTGGATGATTTTCCATTGAATTACGACAACATGATGTTTGACGGCGAGGGATGCGTTACCATGGCAACGCCAAATGATGACATCCCATAATTTACATAGAGCTGTTGAGGGCCGGACCATTAGCCATCATATGAAGTCTGGTGCTGTTTGGACGATTTTCCATTGACTTACAACAACATCGGATTTTTTGGCGAGGGATGCGTTTCCATGGAAACGGCATACGTTGAGATTTCAAATTTCACGTAGGGCTGTTGAGGGCCGGACCATTAATGATAGTCTGAAGTCTGGTTCCGTTTGGAACCTTTTCCAGTGAATTACGACGACATGATGTTTGACGGCGAGGGATGCGTTGCCATGGAAACGGCATACGTTGAGATTTCCGATTTCACGTAGAGCTGTTGAGGGCCGGACCATTGATGATAGTGTAAAGTCTGGTGCTGTTTGGAAGATTTTCCATTGACTTACAACAACATCGGATTTTTTGGCGAGGGATGCCGTTTCCATGGAAACGGCATACGTTGAGATTTCAGATTTCAGTTGGAGCTGTTGAGGCATGGACCAGTGATATAAAAGTGAAGATTGGGGGACGATGGGACCGTGTCCATTGGATTTACAGCGACACCGTTGTTTATGGCGAAGGATCCGTTGCCATGGTAACGCCAAATTAAGTAACATCAGATTTGACCTAGAGCTGTTCAGGGCTGTGGTGTGAACCGTCATGTGAAGTTTGGTGGCGTTCTGAGAATGTCAGTTTGAGTTATGACATCATCGTGTTCCATGGCGAGGGCCCGCCAAAAATCGTACGAACGCGAACTTTGGCGGAAAATAACGGCTACGCCGTACGGATCAAAGAAATTCTCGTGATAACTTAAGCTCTCCCATGTCTCGCGAAGCTACCCGACGAATTTCGAGGCGTACGATAAAAGTCCCTAGGAGGAGATAGATTTCGTAGGTACGCGAAATAGGGCAAAAAACGCGATAAAATCGCGTTTTTCCGACACCAAATTCAAAATGGCCGACTTCCTGTACGTTATTTTTTACCCCTCCAAGAGGCTTTTTGGTTCGTCTCCGAACCCTAGATATGCGTGGCGAGTTTCGTTGGTTTACGTGAAATTTAAAGTAGGGGGAGTTAACGTCAAAAACGGAAGTGGGCGTGGCCTACGCAATTTTTTACGCAAAGTTCCGGGACCAATAACACATTGCAATTTTGTCACGGTTTGACGCGTGTGCAAAATTTGGTGAGTTTTCACATATGTTAAGGGCCTCAAAAGAGCGTTTCTAGATGGCAAATAATAATAATAATAAATAATCGGTCCAATTTCAATCTTGTTCGATTTAACATTGAGGTGGATGGGACCACCTCACTGTAGGCCGTCCGGCCTACCCACTGGGACATGTCTAATGGGCTTTTGCCCCTTTTTTACCCTGTTTTGAGGGGGTTTTGCTTGGTTATCGCTCGCTTCGCGAGCGACTACGACGATTGTTACGATATCAATTATGCGATTTGCAGTCACGTGGGCTTCGCCCACGTGACTGGGCTCACGCGGTCTATCAGCCGACATTATTTACGAACATTTTAGGTGCTTTAGTCGGTCGTTTTCCATGTTTTTGGGTGTTTTTGGCAGGTTTATCGGTCGCTGCGCGACCGATTTTTTCCAATTTCAATAGGGTCTTCGCCGACCTAGGTCTCAGACCCTAATAAATAATCGGTCCAATTTCAATCTTGTTCGATTTAACATTGAGGTGGATGGGACCACCTCACTGTAGGCCGTCCGGCCTACCCACTGGGACATGTCTAATGGGCTTTTGCCCCTTTTTTACCCTGTTTTGAGGGGGTTTTGCTTGGTTATCGCTCGCTTCGCGAGCGACTACGACGATTGTTACGATATCAATTATGCGATTTGCAGTCACGTGGGCTTCGCCCACGTGACTGGGCTCACGCGGTCTATCAGCCGACATTATTTACGAACATTTTAGGTGCTTTAGTCGGTCGTTTTCCATGTTTTTGGGTGTTTTTGGCAGGTTTATCGGTCGCTGCGCGACCGATTTTTTCCAATTTCAATAGGGTCTTCGCCGACCTAGGTCTCAGACCCTAATTAAAGCTGCAAGCAGCGTTGAGCGGGTCTTCGACGTTCCGCAGGCTGTTGTCCGCACGTCGACGTGTGTGTCTAGGTGTCTCGAGGACTCTGCCAATATATTTAGCCATAATTGGCATAGAGCTGATGAGGGCCGGACCATTAATGATAGTCTGTAGTCTGGCTTTGTTTGGACCATTTTCCATTGAATTATGTTTCATGGCGAGGGATGCGTTACCATGGCAACGGCATACGTTGAGATTTCAGATTTCACGTCGAGCTGTTGAGGGCCGGACTAGGAGCCATCATATGAAGTCTGGTGGTGTTTGGACCATTTTCCATTGAATTAGGACAACACCGTGTGTCATGGCGAGGGACGCGTTGCCATGGAAACGACAAATGGTGAGTTTTCAGATTTCACGTAGAGCTGTTGTGGGCCGGACCATTAGCCATCATATGAAATCTGGTGCTGTTTGGAACCTTTTCCATTGAATTAGGACAACACCGTGTTTCACGGCGAGGGAAGCGTTGCCATGGAAACGGCATCAGTGAGATTTCAGATTTCACGTAGGGCTGTTGAGGGCCGGACCATTAATGATAGTCTGAAGTGTGGTGGTGTTTGGAACCTTTTCCATTGAATTACAACAACATGGTATTTGTTGGCGGGGGATGCGTGCGTTACCATGGCAACGGCATACATTGAGATTTCCGATTTCACGTAGAGCTGTTGAGGGCCGGACCATTGATGATAGTCTGAAGTCTGGTGGTGTTTGGACAATTTTCCAATGACTTACAACAACATGGGATTTTTTTGGGGGGGGGATGCGTTGCCATGGAAACGGCATACATTGAGATTTCAGATTTCACGTAGAGCTCTTGAGGGCCGGACCATTGATGATAGTCTGAAGTGTGGTGGTGTTTGGATGATTTTCCATTGAATTACGACAACATGATGTTTGACGGCGAGGGATGCGTTACCATGGCAACGCCAAATGATGACATCCCATAATTTACATAGAGCTGTTGAGGGCCGGACCATTAGCCATCATATGAAGTCTGGTGCTGTTTGGACGATTTTCCATTGACTTACAACAACATCGGATTTTTTGGCGAGGGATGCGTTTCCATGGAAACGGCATACGTTGAGATTTCAGATTTCACTTGGACCTGTTGAGGGCCGGACCATTAATGATAGTCTGAAGTCTGGTGGTGTTTGGATGATTTTCCATTGAATTACGACAACATGATGTTTGACGGCGAGGGATGCGTTGCCATGGAAACGGCATACGTTGAGATTTCAGATTTCACCTAGAGCTGTTGAGGGCCGGTCCATTAATGATAGTCTAAAGTCTCGTGCTGTTTGGACGATTTTCCATTGACTTACAACAACATCGGATGTTTTGGCGAGGGATGCCGTTTCCATGGAAACGGCATACGTTGAGATTTCAGATTTCACTTGGAGCTGTTGAGGCATGGACCAGTGATATGAAAGTGAAGATTGGGGGACGATGGGACCGTGTCCATTGGATTTACAGCGACACGGTTGTTTATGGCGAAGGATCCGTCGCCATGGTAACGCCAAATTAAGTAACATCAGATTTGACCTAGAGCTGTTCAGGGCTGTGGTGTGAACCGTCATGTGAAGTTTGGTGGCGTTCTGAGAATGTCAGTTTGAGTTATGACATCATCGGGTTCCATGGCGAGGGACCGCCAAAAATCGTACGAACGCGAACTTTAGCGGAAAATAACGGCTACGCCGTAGGGAGTATAAAAATTCCTGTGATAACTTAAGCTCTCCCATGTCTCGCGAAGCTACCCGACGAATTTGGAGGCGTACGATAAAAGTCCCTAGGAGGAGATAGATTTCGTAGGTACGCCGAAATAGGCCAAAAAACGCGATAAAATCGCGTTTTTTTCGACACCAAATTCAAAATGGCCGACTTCCTGTACGTTATTTTGTACCCCTCCAAGAGGCTTTTTGGTTTGTCTCCGAACCCTAGATATGCGTGGCGAGTTTCGTTCGTTTACGTGAAAGTTAAAATAGGGGGAGTTAACGTCAAAAACGGAAGTGGGCGTGGCCTACGCAATTTTTGACGTTAAGTTCCGGGACCAATGACATACTTCAAGTTGCCGCACTTTTGGCGCGACTGCAAAATTTGGTGAGTTTTCACATATGCTGCGGGGCTCAAAAGTGCGTGCAACAAAGGTAAAGAATAATAATAATGAATAATCGGACCAGTTTCAATCATGTTCGATTTAACATTGAGGTGGATGGGAGCACCTCACTGTAGGCCGTCCGGCCTACCCACTGGGACATGTCTAATGGGCTTTTGCCCCTTTTTTACCCTGTTTTGAGGGGGTTTTGCTTGGTTATCGCTCGCTTCGCGAGCGACTACGACGATTGTTACGATATCAATTATGTGACTGGGCTCACGCGGTCTATCAGCCGACATTATTTACGAACATTTTAGGTGCTTTAGTCGGTCGTTTTCCATGTTTTTGGGTGTTTTTGGCAGGTTTATCGGTCGCTGCGCGACCGATTTTTTCCAATTTCAATAGGGTCTTCGCCGACCTAGGTCTCAGACCCTAATTAAAGCTGCAAGCAGCGTTGAGCGGGTCTTCGACGTTCCGCAGGCTGTTGTCCGCACGTCGACGTGTGTGTCTAGGTGTCTCGAGGACTCTGCCAATATATTTAGCCATAATTGGCATAGAGCTGATGAGGGCCGGACCATTAATGATAGTCTGTAGTCTGGCTTTGTTTGGACCATTTTCCATTGAATTATGTTTCATGGCGAGGGATGCGTTACCATGGCAACGGCATACGTTGAGATTTCAGATTTCACGTCGAGCTGTTGAGGGCCGGACTAGGAGCCATCATATGAAGTCTGGTGGTGTTTGGACCATTTTCCATTGAATTAGGACAACACCGTGTGTCATGGCGAGGGACGCGTTGCCATGGAAACGACAAATGGTGAGTTTTCAGATTTCACGTAGAGCTGTTGTGGGCCGGACCATTAGCCATCATATGAAATCTGGTGCTGTTTGGAACCTTTTCCATTGAATTAGGACAACACCGTGTTTCACGGCGAGGGAAGCGTTGCCATGGAAACGGCATCAGTGAGATTTCAGATTTCACGTAGGGCTGTTGAGGGCCGGACCATTAATGATAGTCTGAAGTGTGGTGGTGTTTGGAACCTTTTCCATTGAATTACAACAACATGGTATTTGTTGGCGGGGGATGCGTGCGTTACCATGGCAACGGCATACATTGAGATTTCCGATTTCACGTAGAGCTGTTGAGGGCCGGACCATTGATGATAGTCTGAAGTCTGGTGGTGTTTGGACAATTTTCCAATGACTTACAACAACATGGGATTTTTTTGGGGGGGGGATGCGTTGCCATGGAAACGGCATACATTGAGATTTCAGATTTCACGTAGAGCTCTTGAGGGCCGGACCATTGATGATAGTCTGAAGTGTGGTGGTGTTTGGATGATTTTCCATTGAATTACGACAACATGATGTTTGACGGCGAGGGATGCGTTACCATGGCAACGCCAAATGATGACATCCCATAATTTACATAGAGCTGTTGAGGGCCGGACCATTAGCCATCATATGAAGTCTGGTGCTGTTTGGACGATTTTCCATTGACTTACAACAACATCGGATTTTTTGGCGAGGGATGCGTTTCCATGGAAACGGCATACGTTGAGATTTCAAATTTCACGTAGGGCTGTTGAGGGCCGGACCATTAATGATAGTCTGAAGTCTGGTTCCGTTTGGAACCTTTTCCAGTGAATTACGACGACATGATGTTTGACGGCGAGGGATGCGTTGCCATGGAAACGGCATACGTTGAGATTTCCGATTTCACGTAGAGCTGTTGAGGGCCGGACCATTGATGATAGTGTAAAGTCTGGTGCTGTTTGGAAGATTTTCCATTGACTTACAACAACATCGGATTTTTTGGCGAGGGATGCCGTTTCCATGGAAACGGCATACGTTGAGATTTCAGATTTCAGTTGGAGCTGTTGAGGCATGGACCAGTGATATAAAAGTGAAGATTGGGGGACGATGGGACCGTGTCCATTGGATTTACAGCGACACCGTTGTTTATGGCGAAGGATCCGTTGCCATGGTAACGCCAAATTAAGTAACATCAGATTTGACCTAGAGCTGTTCAGGGCTGTGGTGTGAACCGTCATGTGAAGTTTGGTGGCGTTCTGAGAATGTCAGTTTGAGTTATGACATCATCGTGTTCCATGGCGAGGGCCCGCCAAAAATCGTACGAACGCGAACTTTGGCGGAAAATAACGGCTACGCCGTACGGATCAAAGAAATTCTCGTGATAACTTAAGCTCTCCCATGTCTCGCGAAGCTACCCGACGAATTTCGAGGCGTACGATAAAAGTCCCTAGGAGGAGATAGATTTCGTAGGTACGCGAAATAGGGCAAAAAACGCGATAAAATCGCGTTTTTCCGACACCAAATTCAAAATGGCCGACTTCCTGTACGTTATTTTTTACCCCTCCAAGAGGCTTTTTGGTTCGTCTCCGAACCCTAGATATGCGTGGCGAGTTTCGTTGGTTTACGTGAAATTTAAAGTAGGGGGAGTTAACGTCAAAAACGGAAGTGGGCGTGGCCTACGCAATTTTTTACGCAAAGTTCCGGGACCAATAACACATTGCAATTTTGTCACGGTTTGACGCGTGTGCAAAATTTGGTGAGTTTTCACATATGTTAAGGGCCTCAAAAGAGCGTTTCTAGATGGCAAATAATAATAATAATAAATAATCGGTCCAATTTCAATCTTGTTCGATTTAACATTGAGGTGGATGGGACCACCTCACTGTAGGCCGTCCGGCCTACCCACTGGGACATGTCTAATGGGCTTTTGCCCCTTTTTTACCCTGTTTTGAGGGGGTTTTGCTTGGTTATCGCTCGCTTTGCGAGCGACTACGACGATTGTTACGATATCAATTATGCGATTTGCAGTCACGTGGGCTTCGCCCACGTGACTGGGCTCACGCGGTCTATCAGCCGACATTATTTACGAACATTTTAGGTGCTTTAGTCGGTCGTTTTCCATGTTTTTGGGTGTTTTTGGCAGGTTTATCGGTCGCTGCGCGACCGATTTTTTTCCAATTTCAATAGGGTCTTCGCCGACCTAGGTCTCAGACCCTAATTAAAGCTGCAAGCAGCGTTGAGCGGGTCTTCGACGTTCCGCAGGCTGTTGTCCGCACATCGACGTGTCTAGGTGTCTCGAGGACTCGGCCGATCGGACAAAATATTTAGGAGTTACGGCAGTAACACAATAATAACAGAATCACCCGTTTGATGGTGGGTGATCTGTCGCCATGGCAACGGCATATGATGACACCCCATAAGATGCTTAGATGTGTTGAGGGCTGCATCGTTATCAAACCTGTGAAGTGTTGGGCCGTTTGGAGCATGTTAACTGGAGTTATGAGAAAACCGTGTTTCACGGCGGCCATTTTGTTACCAGAGCAACGACATTTGACGAAATCTCAAAACTGACACATATATGTGTCGAGGGCTTGATGGTTAGTACACATGTGACATTTGAACACTTTTTTACCATTTACACAGCAGTTGTAGCAATATTGTGCTTAACAGCAAGGAATGCGTTGCCATGGCAACAGCTTTTGAGGAAAACTCACTATTGTCATATTGAGGGGTTCAGGGCCAGACCATTAACTGTAATCTGAAGTGTGGTGGCGTTTAGACCACTTTCATAGGAATAACAGCGACACCGTGTTTCATGGCGAGGGATCTGTTGCCATGGAAATGGCATATGATGACATCCCATAATTGACATAGAGCTGTTGAGGGCCGGACCATTAATGATGGTCTGAAGTCTGGTGGTGTTTGGATGATTTTCCATTGAATTACGACAACATGATGTTTGACGGCGAGGGATGCGTTACCATGGCAACGCCAAATGATGACATCCCATAATTGACATAGAGCTGTTGAGGGCCGGACCATTAGCCATCATATGAAGTCTGGTGGTGTTTGGACGATTTTCCATTGACTTACAACAACATGGGATTTTTTGGCGGGGGATGCGTTGCCATGGAAACGGCATACATTGAGATTTCCGATTTCACGTAGGGCTGTTGAGGGCCGGACCATTGATGATAGTCTGAAGTCTGGTGTTGTTTGGAACCTTTTCCATTGAATTAGGACAACACCGTGTTTCATGGCGAGGGACGCGTTGCCATGGAAACGGCATACGTTGATATTTCAGATTTCACGTAGAGCTGTTGAGGGCCGGACCATTGATGATAGTCTGAAGTCTGGTGCTGTTTGGATGATTTTCCATTGAATTACGACAACATGATGTTTGACGGCGAGGGATGCGTTTCCATGGCAACGCCAAATGATGACATCCCATAATTGACATAGAGCTGTTGAGGGCCGGACCATTAGCAATCATATGAAGTCTGGTGCTGTTTGGACGATTTTCCATTGACTTACAACAACATCGGATTTTTTGGCGAGGGATGCGTTTCCATGGAAACGGCATACGTTGAGATTTCAGATTTCACGTAGAGCTGTTGAGGGCCGGACCATTAATGATAATCTGAAGTCTGGTGGCGTTTGGATGATTTTCCATTGACTTACGACAACATGATGTTTGACGGCGAGGGATGCGTTGCCATGGAAACGGCATACGTTGAGATTTCAGATTTCACGTAGAGCTGTTGAGGGCCGGACCATTGATGATAGTCTAAAGTCTGGTGCTGTTTGGACGATTTTCCATTGACTTACAACAACATCGGATGTTTTGGCGAGGGATGCCGTTTCCATGGAAACGGCATACGTTGAGATTTCAGATTTCACTTGGAGCTGTTGAGGCATGGACCAGTGATATGAAAGTGAAGATTGGGGGACGATGGGACCGTGTCCATTGGATTTACAGCGACACCGTTGTTTATGGCGAAGGATCCGTTGCCATGGTAACGCCAAATTAAGTGACATCAGATTTGACCTAGAGCTGTTCAGGGCTGTGGTGTGAACCATCATGTGAAGTTTCGTGGCGTTCTGAGAATGTCAGTTTGAGTTATGACATCATCGTGTTCTATGGCGAGGGACCGCCAAAAATCGTACGAACGCGAACTTTAGCGGAAAATAACGGCTACGCCGTAGGGAGTATAAAAATTCCTGTGATAACTTAAGCTCTCCCATGTCTCGCGAAGCTCCCCGACGAATTTCGAGGCGTACGATAAAAGTCCCTAGGAGGAGATAGATTTCGTAGGTACGCGAAATAGGGCAAAAAACGCGATAAAATCGCGTTTTTTCGACACCAAATTCAAAATGGCCGACTTCCTGTACGTTATTTTTTACCCCTCCAAGAGGCTTTTTGGTTCGTCTCCGAACCCTGGATATCCGTGGCGAGTTTCGTTCGTTGACGTGAAATTTAAAATAGGGGGAGTTAACGTCAAAAACGGAAGTGGGCGTGGCCTACGCAATTTTTGACGTTAAGTTCCGGGACCAATGACATACTTCAAGTTGCCGCACTTTTGGCGCGACTGCAAAATTTGGTGAGTTTTCACATATGCTGCGGGGGTCAAAAGTGCGTGCAACAAAGGTAAAGAATAATAATAATGAATAATCGGACCAGTTTCAATCATGTTCGATTTAACATTGAGGTGGATGGGAGCACCTCACTGTAGGCCGTCCGGCCTACCCACTGGGACATGTCTAATGGGCTTTTGCCCCTTTTTTACCCTGTTTTGAGGGGGTTTTGCTTGGTTATCGCTCGCTTCGCGAGCGACTACGACGATTGTTACGATATCAATTATGCGATTTGCGATTTGCGATTATGCGATTTGCAGTCACGTGGGCTTCGCCCACGTGACTGGGCTCACGCGGTCTATCAGCCGACATTATTTACGAACATTTTAGGTGCTTTAGTCGGTCATTTTCCATGTTTTTGGGTGTTCTTGGCAGGTTTGCAGCGACCGATTTTTTTCCAATTTCAATAGGGTCTTCGCCGACCTAGGTCTCAGACCCTAATTAAAGCTGCAAGCAGCGTTGAGCGGGTCTTCGACGTTCCGCAGGCTGTTGTCCGCACGTCGACGTGTGTGTCTAGGTGTCTCGAGGACTCGGCCGATCGGACAAAATATTTAGGAGTTACGGCAGTAACACAATAATAACAGAATCACCCGTTTGATGGCGGGTGATCTGTCGCCATGGCAACGGCATATGATGACACCCCATGAGATGCTTAGATGTGTTGAGGGCTGCATCGTTATCAAACCTGTGAAGTGTTGGGCCGTTTGGAGCATGTTAACTGGAGTTATGAGAGAACCGTGTTTCACGGCGGCCATTTTGTTACCAGAGCAACGACATTTGACGAAATCTCAAAACTGACACATATATGTGTCGAGGGCTTGGCGGTTAGCACACGTGTAACATTTGAACACTTTTTTACCATTTACACAGCAGTTGTAGCAATATTGTGCTTAACAGCAAGGAATGCGTTGCCATGGCAACAGCTTTTGAGGAAAAGTCACTATTGTCATATTGAGGGGTTCAGGGCCAGACCATTAACTGTCTTCTGAAGTCTGGTGGCGTTTAGACCACTTTCATAGGAGTAACAGCGACACCGTGTTTCATGGCGAGGGATCTGTTGCCATGGAAACGGCATATGATGACACCCCATAAGATGCTTAGATGTGTTAAGGGCTGCATCGTTATCAAACCTGTGAAGTGTTGGGCCGTTTGGAGCATGTTAACTGGAGTTGTGAGAAAACCGTGTTTCACGGCGGCCATTTTGTTAACAACATGTTGAATTAGAGAAGAGGGGCTTCTAAACGGGATTGTATGCGGGGGTGGAGGGAGTTAAATATTAGATAAATATAACTTTGGTGCGTGTAAGAGTGAGTGTTTTTAGCAGAGCCATATTGCGTCCTTGTGATTCTGTTGATTATTACCTGTCTGTATAATGTTGCAGCTCAGCTGATTCTGGATTGATGGCAAAGGGAGAGGGACTTAAGTGAGAGTGAAAACACAAGGTACGTTTAATACTACTGTTTTATATAAGTAAACACCTTATCTCCCCAAGGCATTTCCCATCCAATAGGTGTGCTGTATAGGTGTGTATAACCCTTTCTCCTGTCTGTTGCTCCCTCTCTCAGCACAAGAACCAGAGGGGGATTCAATGGAGCCTGAATACCTGCACTGAGACCCTCACCCTGCACCCTGAGTCTCAACTCTCAGTGTTTTTCAAGCCTTTCCCTGTTTTTTTGTATTAAACAAAACATTAAGCTTTCCCAATGGTGTGGTTTTCGTTTGGTGAAAAAGTGCAAATGCAGTGTTTGTATATAATTACATCACATATTTTGTTGCTGTTGGTCGTGAAATTGCTCCTGCTGACTTGAGCCAGCCATTTTTTTCCTCCGCTCTGTGTCAGTGGGGAAGCCGTACATTCGTACTCCTTTCTCTGAGCGATTTGAGCATCCCCAGGCAGCACATCAAACCATGGTGGCTACTAGGAGGCAGCACAGCAAACCATGGTGGCTACTAGGAGGCAGCACAGCAAACCAGGACAACACGGAGGAAAAGGCACCGACAAACTGCATGATATGCTATTCAATGTTTATTGAATTCCATGTATTTGCAATGGATGTTCCTAAAACAACACATTTAACATCATCATTATCATCATATGCTGCTAGTCCTGCTGCTGCTAGTCCTTTGATAGTCACCTGTCGGTCTCCTGTCCTTTCTGAAAGCCATAAAGATGACATTAGTCATTTAGATAACTTGTGTCCTCTGTTACCATGGGGATTACTGAAACTACCATGAATTTAAGAAAATGGTAGAAATGAATCCAATCTGAATTTTAAAGCATTACTTTAGATCCCCTCCCTCTAAATGTATCAATAAACATTAGAAAGTGATCCTCCTGACTACCATACAAGTTTAAGAAGATAATATTGGTTTGAAAGAATTCAAAGCTATACATAAACAGCAACAGGCTCTTTAACAAGGCACTGTTAGTAACATGTAAACTAGTTGTTCACACTAATCCTAATATTATCACTTAATATTAGCAAATTCGATTTTATTTTTTAAAACATATTGATGTAAATACACACACATATCGATTTGTTGTATAAATATTGCAAATCAAAACCTTTATTCACTAATAATTAACAAAAATCGTAGTTCTATCTCCTGTTATCAATGCATTCACATTGCCCGCCATGAACTTCCGGGGAACTATCCTCGTCTACATGAACCACGTGACGATAACCGTTTTTGGACTTCCGGTGTCGTAACTCTTCTATCTATATCGCGCTGGACTGATCCAGATAGCTCCTGAATGTTTTCATATCTGACCATGGCTGTCCTCTGTCTCCTGCTATCTGTATATTTTGCGCAGTCTATCTCTGCTCACGCTGTTGCGTCAGCGTGTTCTCCTGCGTGTTGGCCATGTGTTGCACTGGAGCCAGACTGGAGCAAACCGCAAAGACTTCAGCTGAGCACGTATGAACTGCGCATGCGTAAGTGGCAATAACTCTCCTTACCAGCAGGCGGCGGTAGTGTGTATTCGTCATTCAAAACAGGCAACAACCGGAAAACAGAGAAGAAGAACAGACACGTAGTCTGTTCTTCTTCTCTGTTTTCCGGTTGTTGCCTGTGTGATATAAATAAACAACAGCTATGTGCGTTAGCTTCACATTAGCATGTGTTCTTTGCAGGTGTTTGTTGAGGTTTGATTATGACTGATTTAGAAAGTAACGAAGTAACGCGTGTCGGGGCAATGTTAGTAACTGTAGTGTGACTACTGAATTATAAAAGTAGCGCGTTACACTACTCCGTTACCGACAAAGTAATATTATTACAGTAACGCGTTACTTTACTCTGCTCTTCAGTCGTGGACGAGCACTTTCTTGTGATATCAATTGTTGTGTGGTTATACTGTTTAGCATCCAAAGTAAAACAAAGATATGTTCTCACACTCAGGGAGCAAGGTGACGTCCATGTCCGACGTGCTGCTGTCCTCCGTGCTCTGCATGAAGATGACTCCACGTTTCTGAGGCTGTGGCATGTAAGTCAGCATAATAACGGTTTTCAATGTATGTGACAGATCATCCACAAATATAGTTTATCTTGTTACATTGTTTCAGGAGCTCGATCGCAGGTAGACAATTATTTGAATTTTTATAGTGAAAAAATTATAAGAAATGATAGATTGAGTTTGAAAAAGTATGAACTGTCCTGGTGTCATCAAAGCTTGATTCTGTCACTGAGGTGTTGTTAATCAAACATTATATCTTGTGTTGCTCACATCCCATTTAGGTTCTAGTTCCAAGATTTGAATATTGCCATAAAAATTGTAATTATTGTAAGGTACACAATGGACATTTTGAACATAATCTCCCTTTACTTCAACACTTCAGAAGTGTTGAATATGATTTCTACTTTAGGATTTATTTGAAATTAAGCTCTAGGTTTCAGTGTAAAAAAATGGGCTCACGTGATTTAATAAAATACACAATCATGAGAGGGCTTTCTTTCCTGCAGCATCAGTGTTCAATACAAAATAATCTCCAGTGTTAAATACAATATAATCTCTAGTGTTCCCCATATATTTGTGTATGTGTAGTAGGGAGAGATTATACTGTAAATACATATTCAGTTGCCAGTTTATTAGGTACAACTAGCTAATAGTAACAGTCTAATACAGTGATAAAATGAATCCTACCCTTATGAAGGTTATAAATGTTTTTTTGTTGGAAGCATTTATGTCAACTGATTGGTTATTTTGGAGGCTGACGTTGCTGCTGCTGTAACATTATGTTGTGCAATGCTAATAGGCGTTTCCTTAAACCCACATTATGCACAAAACATACGGTTATTTGATGTGATATGTCACTGATTTATTTTTCAGAAAACACATTTCTGAGAGAGGCAATTTGGGTAATGTTTATCTGTTCTTGTCATCAGGTGGAGCAGTCTGATGATCCAGACACAGAGGGCATCGCGGTCGGACTTCTCATGATCAGAGCCAGGTCAACAGACACCACGCTCTTCTGCCCAGAGAGCATCGCTGTTGTCATTGAGGGTAACGGAGTTATGGAACTCCCCACACTGGCTGCCGCATTCATCCTGCTTTTTGCTCTGACCTTTGCCCTCTGACCTTTGCCCTGCATCTGAGCTACCCAAAAGACTTGGTCAACACTTTCGACTTCACCCAGAAAGTGTTGATGGGCCTGGATGAGGGGAACTTGAAGCCCAGGGTGTTGAGTCTGAAAAAGCTTTTGACAGTTTAATCCTACCAACAAAGTTGCACTTTAACAATCTCACACACACACACACACACACACACTGTTTACATCCTGCTGCTTTACATCTGTGTTCTGTTGTGTTCATCGACAGATTTGTTACTGTTCAGCTTCAAGTTGAAGGACTGTTTGTAGATGTTGTTTTATACTTTTATATGTATTGGGTCTTTATGGTCCATGTGTTAAATTAATACTGTTCCTGAAAATTGTGTTCACTCATAAGTGATGGTTAAAGTACACACAGATATCTCTCAAGTCCCTAGCACTGTTTTTAAGGTGTTTTTCTATTTATTTAAGAGTTAAATATATTGAATTTGTATTGTGCTAAAATGCATTGTTCTTTTGTAGTGGAAATGGAATGTTGGCGATTTGCCAAAGCTGTTCAAATTATCAATAAATGCATTTTTATATATACACGGTGTGTTTGGAGATAATTCATTATACATTATTATTATATTCTATTTAGCCCAACAATATAGTTAATTTCAATCACTAGCTTGGGTCAAATGAACAACCCAATGTATGGTTTATATTTATTTAACCCAGTGATGTAGTTAATTTCAAATGATATTTGTGTTACTGCTGGTGAAGTTAAATAACATGATTGATTTCCTCTGTCTCATTGAAGAAAGTTATAATAATAGAAGACATTAAGCTGCAGAGCGAGGATGGATATATTCTTACCTCTACTTTGTACGGTGGCCCTGAAGTGCAAGACACCACAGCATTTCAGAAAACACCACAGCATTTCAGAAAACACCACAGCATTTCAGAAAACACCACAGCATTTCGGATCGATCAGGCTAAACTAACCTGTAGCTGCTTCGTCCACATTCACAACAACGTCATACAGACATAAATAAAGCAGCGACTGTATTCACCATGACATAGACAGTCTGTGGTTTGTACATGTTTAACTTTTGTCCAGTTTCTGAACAGATATGAGGAGCTGTGAGCTCTGAGTGTGTGCTAACAGCTAACGGCTGATGTGTTGGGCTAATCACGAAGCGTCATTTCTTGACTGGCAGCAAAAACAACCAATCACAGCAGTGCTTCTCTGGCTGGCTCTGTCCAATCACAAACAAGAAGTGTTCTCCCTAAGGAATACCCTTTCCGTCCAATGTGAAATGCTGCGGCGTTTTCTGAAATGCTGTGGCGTTTTCTGAAATGCTGTGGCGTTTTCTGAAATGCTGTGGCGTTTTGTGAAATGCTGCGGCGTTTTCTGAAATGCTGCGGCGTTTTGTGAAATGCTGTGGCGTTTTCTGAAATGCTGTGGTGTTTTGTGAAATGCTGTGGTGTTTTGTGAAATGCTGCGGCGTTTTCTGAAATGCTGTGGCGTTTTCTGAAATGCTGCGGCGTTTTCTGAAATGCTGTGGTGTTTTCTGAAATGCTGTGGCGTTTTCTGAAATGCTGTGGCGTTTTCTGAAATGCTGTGGTGTTTCTGAAATGCTGTGGTGTCTTGTGAAATGCTGTGGTGTTTTGTGAAATGCTGTGGTGTTTTGTGAAATGCTGTGGTGTTTTGTGAAATGCTGTGGTGTTTTGTGAAATGCTGTGGTGTTTTCTGAAACGCTGTGGTGTTTTGGGAAATGCTGTGGTGTCTTGCACTTCAGGGCCACCGCAACTTTGTGATAAGATGAAAATACAATATTAAATTGTAATTGTTAAACACATTGTTCATTTCATTTACTGAGGTTTTAAAGATTATTTACATGTGTACATAAGCAGTGGAATAATAGGGTATCTCTAGGTCATTAAACTGTCTTCAGTTTAATTTTATTAATACAAGAAATAGGTCATAGAAAATGTTTAATTGTGTGTTTCAGCAGAGCGGGGGGGCACGGTGCTGCTGGACCAGGAGGTGCTGACCTGGGGTCAGTGGGACATCATCTGGGCAGGTTTAGGGGAAGAAGGAGAATATAAACTGTTATAATCACAGCTATTAAGATTAGAACACTACTATTGTTGACAATCAATCTATACAACATGCTTTTGTTAATTTAAAAAACATATTGTTTTATTAGTACAGAAAAATTAAGACTTATTTTAAATATGAAATAATATGATTAAATTACATCAGCTATATATAATTTACTTTTTTAATTTAAGCTCCTCAAAAACACTGTCGAAGCAGTTCCTGCCGTTTCTACGGTAACAACGGACTACTTTTCTTAGCGGATGCATGTCAATTTAAATCAATACATAAAACTATTTTTTAAATCAATAAAATCATTTTCTAAATCCATAAAAGCATTCCCATTACTATTGGTAGTCATGTCGTTAATTTGTTGAGAATAATGTGCACATTGCATAATGTCCTTTCATGCCAAACGACATCCCCTGTGTGTGTGCTTGGTAGCTTAGCTTGCTTATTAGCTCTGTTTACTTTCAACGCGGAGGCAGCACGTCCCGCCTCGGCTCCGCCTCTTTGCCCTTATTTGGAGCAGGCGGGATTAGACTCTGACGTCCCAGGCGTCATGTTATGTAGGAGAGAACTCTGATTGGTCTCTGATATTTTTGAAATTCCCATATAGTCCTTGTTCAGCGATCGTTCGCTCTCTTTTGCATCCGCTTAAGGTAAGTCGGTCGTTAGAAATTCACCGTGAAGCTGGTTAACATTGTTTGTTAAATAAGGGCACATGTATATCATTTATTAACAAGCAGGTTAAATGATTCACTAGCTTAAATAAAGTAATGTTTTAATTCATTCAACTATGGACAATTAAATATATTTTAATGTATACTTTATTTATTCAAGGTTGGAAGAAGTAATCTGATCCTTTACTTTAGAAAGTTAAAGTACTCTTTATACAATATTAATATTTACATACTATTATATTATGTTAATTTAATGATCCATAATTTACTCCGTGTGCGAAAAAGCACATGTCCACGGGACGCGTTATTTATGATCTGTAGCCTTTTCCTCTCAACAGCCATTTTAACTCGAGGGCCATTTTAAGTTTTTCAACATCCTCCGGGCTGTACAAACGATTGACATCTGCTTAAAATTACAACAATCACAGCCGTATAGTACTTTATACCCGTTTACTTTATTCTCTTATTTTTTTATAATGATCATATAAAGATGTGCCTTTACCTCACTGGTTGGAGAAAAAGCTTGTTATATTCGTTAGCATATCTAGCTAACCAGATGCTAATAACAACAAAGTTATTGACTGTCTGATCAGTATGACAGATGAACAGATCGCCACTGGGCTTTCAACTGAAGACACAGCCACGCAGAAACTGCGGCATGTGTACGGCTCCTTATGGGTACTGCTTGGAGGGACGTTCTGGTGCTCTCCGTCAGAACTGCCCCTGTCAGACGGGACATGAACCACGTTAGGCTCGTGTTGTGTTCAAGGACCCTGACCTTGGCCAGGAAAAACAGGCACTCGCTTTGTTAATTTGTTTTGCCGTCTTTAATTGTTTTCTTTTTTGCGTGCGTTTATAAATTACCTCGAGGGCTATACCAAATGGTCTCGCGGGCCGTATATTATACATTATTGAAATAAAAATACTATTTATTTACTTTTACAAACAGTGAGCAGCTGGGCAGCTGCAGCATGTGTATTGCAGGACATGTGTATTCGTGCAAGCGTCTTTGAGTTGTAGAAAAGAGCTAGGCCTATAAATATAATGTGATTAGGGAATGTGTATGTTGGCTAGGTCCACACTTGGCTATTTAAACAAGCATTGTGTTTGCAAGGTTTAATTTTAATTTCAGAGTGACGACTATTGAGCAGTTCATTACTGGTGAGTGTCGGTCAAAGACAGTGTTTGTAGTAACATACCATGACAATATGTGGAACTTTCCAGTCTTTTCTTTGCAGGGTTTAATGCTGTGTTTTCCCCACAGATTGACAGCTTTGAGCAGTTCTCTACCGGTGAGTTGTGGCCCAAGACACAGGTAGCATAAAGTATGATGAAAACAGATGGGCTCTTTATTAGTGTAAATCTAAGTGATTAGCAGCTTCTAATACAATTGCTAATTGTTTTCTTTATAACTGTAATGTATGCTAAGCTATGCAATTGTATTGTAAAGCGCTTTGAGCATCTGGAAAAGCGCTATAATAATAAATGTAAGGAATTATTATTATTATTATTGTGTTAAAGGTCACATGTCATGGCCATTTCCACTGATCATAATTCCATTGTTGAGGTCTACTAGAATAGATTTATACTGTGCAATTTTCCAAACTCACATTGCTTGGCATACAGCATCTCTGTAAACTACCTGTATTCACTCTCTCCACTAAACGGCTCGTTGCAGCTCTTGCCCCTCCCAGTGAGCCCAGTGTGCTCCGATTGACCAATCCACACGGACTTCCTCACACACGCACTCTATGCAGGCAGCTCAGCTGATTTCTCCTCCCTGCTGCAGGCTGATAACAGACAGTTGGGATCGCGGCGAAATTCTCTCTGCAGACCCATTCTCACAGCGTTTATCAACCTCCTTCAGTTGGGATTGCCGCGATCCCAACTGTCTGTTATCAGCCTGCAGCAGGGAGGAGAAATCAGCTGAGCTGCCTGCACTGAGTGTGTGAGGAAGTCCGTGGATTGGTCAATTTGGACCAATCAGCAGAAGAAGTGACGTTGCACGGTGCAGCCACGTCACACGGGGCAGGAAGTAAACAATGGAAACTGAGAAATCTCCCAACGAGGCTTTTGGGGAGGTCTTCTCTGTGTTAGAGTTTTACTCGCTACAGGGTGCACTTTGAGGGTTTTGACTCTGCACACCGTTTACATGCATAAAAAGCTTCATAACACACAAGGGGGCGGGCAATAACCGGAAAAGCATGACATGTCACCTTTAAGTAATTATATTTACATGTCTGTGATGCTGATTATTTGTTCTCTGTTCTAGTTAAACAACCTACTCGCTTGACCGGCTACCCTTCTACCTACCTTCTTCAACACCTACTCGCATTCCTTCACCACCCAGCTTTAACTCGTGAGCCTTACAGTAAGTACATTTTTGTTGAACAGAATGCATCAACTATTAATGGACTTGTAGGCTTTTGTTGCAGTTGAAAGAAGTAATTGTGTAATTATTTGTACTATTTAAGGGGTCTGCTAATGTCTTTATTAACTATAGCAATGCCTACATACTTTCAGATGCCACGTCTTAAATCGTCCCGCCGTTCCCAGGCATCAAAGCTACGCGTGGCTGGGACACGTGTGGGGCATCAGCAGCCTGGCAGTGCCAGATTCGCACGTAAGTAGTGGAGGATTCTGTCATTGAATTTTGTATATGTTTAGGGTGTCCATTGTTGTTGTGTCATTGTAAAATGTGTTTGCATGTGCACTTTTTACAGGCAGGCACGTGCACAGATACACCCCTCTGTGGGCAAGCGAGCTAGTTATGATGAGGAGAATTTACTGACATACACTTCATTTCTTTGCATTCATTTTAGATAACTGTCACGAAGCGGTGTTTGATTTCTTTTCAATATATACATTTTAAAATTAAATCACCGGTGTGACCCTTTATGCATTTGACCCGTTTCCCTTCTAAAATCCTCTGCACGTGTCATTGTAGAAAGGTGTCATTGTAGGAAGGTGTTATTGTAGGAAGGTGTTATTGTAGGAAGGTGTCATTGTAGAAAGGTGTCATTGTAGGAAGGTGTTATTGTAGGAAGGTGTTATTGTAGGAAGGTGTCATTGTAGGAAGGTGTGTTATTATTGCTGACATAATTTAAGAATTGTAAAGGTTCCTTAAGTTTAATGTCGGTGTCATTTTCTCTGTTTTTAAATAGCCGCTGGCGGTACAGGTGGCCGCCATCGAGTGCAGAAATGGCCAATTTCGTCCCTGACCGGACGTCAACACAAATTGGTCGTACCAGCCGAGTCTCCAGACAAGAAAGTATGAATTGTTTTCAGATTTTGTTGACAGAGTCTGGGTAATCATTGGTGATTTTCATTTTAAATAATGTCTTCTGTTGCTACAGTTTGTCCTCCTTGTTGGAGCGTCACATCTCCGTTCCATCGTCGATGGAATTGTGAAGATGCCAGGGGGAAGGTTTTCCTTTGGTGCCATGTGCACACCGGGCGCATGCGCAACCCAGCTGCGTACCGAGGCAGCCAATGCTGTGCTGCCTCGTACACCAGATGCAGTCTGTGTGATGGCTCCCAGCAACAACCTGACATCCAGCAGGACCATCACTGAAGCAGGAGTGGATTTTGGAAAGCTCCTTGCGACTGCCATGAGTCGCTGGCCTAACGTAAGCTTATTTTTTATTATAGTTCTTATAATATTACGTTTTGTATTCTTATCCATGCGGTTGTATGTTATGTATTTCTAAAAAATGTACATTTTTATCAACAAATTGTGAAAAATAGCGTACTTTTGTAGTTGACAACTGTAACTTGGATTAGGTTTTTGCCTTGGACTTCGTCCCGCGCCTTACCGTAGACCCTGACTACCAAGACATGATGCGTCAGGAATTTCGTCGTGTTGCGGCACGTATGGGTATGTTTAAGACCTATTTAGGTTCAAGTACCGTAAATCATTTTTATAATTTTCCTGTTTTTCATTATTTATTTATTTTAAAGAGCAAAATATAACATCTGTGTGGATATGTTAGTAATTGATCTTGTTGTTTTTTTTTAGGCGTGAAGTACACACCGATTGCCGAGTACTTCCCTGTGAAAGATCTTGACCTGTGGAGCAGAGATGGCGTGAGTGACATGGCAAATGGAAACGTTTTGTCTGTATACTTCTTTGTAGTTGAAATTGCAAGTTCCGTTCTTGAAAAAACATATTGAATGTTATGTGCTATTTGTAAATGTATTTGTATTTGCTGGTTTTTGCAGGTGCACTTGAGTGACACTGTGGGAATGCCAATCCTGGTCGGTTCGATCTGGAACGCGGCATACTTGCAACTTGTTCCAGCCGAGCCGACGCCATCTCCTGTTGTCCACAGAAGATCACCGCCTGCCAGGAGAGTCACTCCAAGGGTGATTGTTAAAGGAGAGGTTGCCAAATCACCGCAACCGGATCCTTCCAAGTGGACCGTTATCGGCCAGGGCAGGAAGGTAATTGTGTGGTTGACATCTTTCAATAAGAGTGATATTCCCTGAGCAGTGTGCCTTGATAACGGTGGATAACATTTCATTAACACAAGCTATGCTATTTATCTTTACAGAGGAGCCAACACGACGAACCTGAGCAGTCCATTGATGCGCTTCAACCAGCAGGGACTGTTCAGCAGGAGGTAGGTCAACTTTGTATTGTGCTTGGAAACCATTGGGGTATGCTTATTGCAGTTTATATGTGCATTTTAATTTCCTTTTTCTAAAACAGTGTTTCTTCATTTTTATTTCACAGGAATTGGAAGAGAGTTATTTTCCACTGACACCTGTGTGGTTCAGCAGTGCAATGTTGGTCGAGATGGACAAGATTAGTCCATCCCATCTTCCTGGCCCTGATGAGTGCACGCCACCCAGTCCAAAACGGCAAAAAGGTACTTTGTTTGTTGCTTTGCATGTTGGTTGATGGCCCGTTATAAAATGTATCCTTCCTGACAAACTTGAAATGTATTACAGTGAGGACAACTTATGCTGTCCATAAGGAGTTATTAGTGGAGGATTAATCATTTTGTTTTCTTTACATTAGAAAGCAAAGATGGCGCCGAAGCAGAGGGCTCCTGCCTCCAAGAGGACCCTGGCAATGCGACAGGTTGTTGTAGTTTTCTTCTTTTTTAAAGGCAATATAGGACTCGTTTAAAACTAAGAAGTAACACAAATACTGGTGGTGTTATTTGTTGTCAAGTTTACTAAATTGTTTTGTTTTTTTAGGGGGAGGCAGCGCCCATGGTTGTGGAGGTGATATTACGGCCACCTACCAGTACAGGGACAGTTGCTGTGGAGCAGCAGGTCTGTGCTCTTTGTGTGAAGGATGTGCTTTCAGAGGGACATTTTAATGAATCATGCTAATTTATTGACACGGTTACTTTTGCTCATTGTTAAACTAGTTTCAGTTGTTAGCCTGCATGCAGTCAACGTTGTTTCAAGTGTACACAATGAATGACAAGAAACCTCTCTTTTGAGTTCCATTCAAAATGTGTGCGAGTAAGTATAAAAACAAAATGTTGTAATTTTGTTTGAATAATTGTATAGCTTTCTATTATTTAGTTAAACGTTGTGAAACACATAGTCTTTTTAGCAGTTTTTTTATATATTAATTTTCTTCTAGGTGGAGCCATTCCCAGGGCTGGAGCCATCGCCAGGGGTGGAGCCATTGGCCAGCGTAGAGCCATCACTGAGCGTGGAGCCGTCACCCAGCAACGAGCCATCACTCGGCGTGATGGTGGATGTTGATGACAACAGATGGAGAAAAGGTCAGGGCTATGCTTGCACGTGTTCAGATCAAGTGCAGTTGGCTGTTGTCGCAGGGACTGATGTGAGGTATGCATCAATTACTGACGACAGGATATCTGTTGCGTGTTCTATAGCGGCTGCGATTAAACATTTAATTGCGGCTGTGTGTACGTGGAGCAGTACAGATATCGATGCCATACGTGTTGCCGGGTCAAAGCTTAACTCGTTTGTATTAGGGGAAGCCCATAAAATGAATGTAAAGCCAAAGAACTTGTGCAGGTTGGTTGAGCAGACCAGTGTGTTTGGACGTAAGTGGAACGTCAATATGGGTCTGCCAGTGTACGGCGAATTTAATTTGTCTGAAGGGGATGAGGTATTGTCGGAGAAGCTGCTTGAACACTTATCCAGGGATGGCATGTGTCTGTTTAGCATAAATTCCGCGGCCTGTGCAATCATTAAACACAACGACTGTATTGTAGTAGTTGATTGTGGCACACGTGATGCGGCTGGGTTAGCATCCAGTTTTGGCACATCTGTAGCCGTGTTCAACACATGCCCTAATGATCTGATGCTTTACATCAGGAATCTCAATAATTCATTGAATACTCAGAAGTTTAGCATTACAAGCCTTTCTGTGAAAGCAGCTGAAGTTAATTTGGAGACGGCTAGAGTCACTTCAGACGAGGCTGGGGATATGGGGTGTATCAGGGGTACATTCAGTCAGGGCGACCAACGTTTTAAATATGCAGGACTTCAGTGCATGGCTGTAAGTTTGGTGGCGTAGCAAAACACACCGTTCACAGCGTGTTCACATGGCAGACCGACAACCTGGATAAAGTAGTTGTTCTTGGTGATGATCTGTACACCTCCCTGCGTGACCAACAAGGCATCAGTGGCGGGTACAAACTGCTTTCGGTTCCAGATCTGCCCAAGGAGGCCATTATCGACGGACAAACATTTCTGTTTCAATACAGTGACTTTGTGTCTGGAGATGTGGATGTGGTTGAGGGGGATCTCATTGATGAGGGGGTGCACGCCACTCTAAAATGCGGACTGGAAAGGATGTGTACTAAATATGACACATGCTTTCTGACAATGAATGGCGGTACATGTGCCATCATAGGTCAAGGTGGACACTACGCAGTGGTCGACTCCCATGCACGCAGTGCGTCTGGGATGCGCGATGGCGAGGGGCGTAGTGTTGTTTTGTATTTCAGAGGCCTTGAACACGTCTTTGAATACATATGGACATTTGCAGCGTTCCTCAAGAAGTCTCAAAAACAGTTTGAGATCGCTGGTGTCCGAGTCACTCACATAGGCCCAATTGAAAGCAGTAATCTGTCTTTGGGTCCAAGAGTGACTCCCAAAACGACAGGGACTGATTTGGGTTGTAGTTCAGCTATTCAGTCCACACTGGGCTGCACCAACATTCCGATGGGTGCAAAGCGTAAGATTCGTAAGGGATCTTCTGCTTGCAAAAAAGTAAAAAAGAGTGATGTTACCCGCAGTTGATTCAGACGTTGCTTTTGTCAAAGAAGTAAGACGTGGACGACTGCAGTTTAATCCTCTTACCAATCAACTTGCACAAGCTCTTTGTGACAAGTTACATGTGCAGTCAGAGAAAGTAGATGTTGTGTCTACAGGAATTGGTTTGTTAGGGGCTCCATGTCTCAATGACAAAATAGAGGGTGACGGAAACTGTTTCTTTAGAGCAGTGAGTCAAGCTGTGTGTGGTACACAAAGGCATCACACGATAATTAGGCGTGCAGTGGTTCATCAGATGCAGAGCAATGCTGTGCCTTATGAGCGTACTTTGACCTCCTCCATGTCAGAATACCTCAGCACATCCAAAATGCGTGAGGTTGGCAGTTGGGCAACACAATTAGAAATTCAAGCAGCAGCAGATGGGTTGGAGTTAATATATTCACATATTGTGATCCACGCTGGCTAAAATATAGTTGCGAGAACGGGCATGCGTCTAGTCAGGGGGTTTATTGGAAAACCGCAACGGTAATCATTATGAGACTGTTGTGTGTGTAAAACAACCTAATTTACATGGTTGTTATGGGTATTGCAAAGTGGACACTTCTTGTCCAAGACTGTACAACGTCAGACAGACAACTAGAGGCAAAAGGAGGGTGGCGGAACAAACGCGTGGTACATCGTCTGCTGGGGGCACAGATTGTGTGGAAAAGAGTGATGTAAGTAAAATCACTCTTGAATTTAATCCTCTGTGCAATGAAGTGGCAAAAACACTTTGCACAAAGTTTAATATAGACTTTACAAAGCAGGATGTACAGGGACCTACAGTAACAGGGTCCCTAGGTGTGGTCTGTAAGACCGAAAAAATAAAAGAGGACGCCAATAGTTTCTTCGGAGCGGTAGCTCATGTTCTCAGTGGTTCTCAGAAGAGCCACCGAAAGATTAGAACGACTGTTGTAAAGCATATGATGAATCACGCAGAAAACACTAAAGTAGTTGGGGGATCTGCTTCAATTTCAGACTACATTAAGAAGTCTCGGATGAAGTATGTAGGACATTGTGCCACAGATGTAGAAATCCAAGGGACAGCAAATGCTCTTGGAGTGGACATTTTTATCTGCAGGGGGAGAAATGGCTCAAATACACTTGTAATTGTGCAATGCTTTCAAAAGAAAAAATATACTTGAAACATTGTGATAAAAATCATTTTGAGCCAGTGGTTTGTATCATACCTTATGATGAACAAACGTGCTTTAAATTGTGTAAAGTGGGTGGTTTGCTAGAGACCCGGTATATGCGTAGCAGTATTGATATCTGTACTGGGAAGGGTGGGGTTAAAGATAATGCAGAGAGTGTTGCCAGGTTCAGACGTAGAGGTTCAACATATTTAAGAAAGAGATACAGCTCAACAAAGAAACTTTATTATAAAAGAAACACAGGGTACCAGGAAAGAATTAGGGGTAGGTCCATGAAAAAGTATAGTGATGCAGATTATCAAGAGAGAGTAAGAGTCAGTCGTAAAAAAAATATTTTGATGATGATGATTACAAACACAGAGCAATTGGACAAACTCAGGTTAGATACCATGAAGACCCATTGCATAATCAGATGAGAAAGGATTCAAGTAAAAGAATATATAAATGTAATCCGTTGAAAGTAAAAGAATATAGTGTAAAAAAATATGACGATGAGCCGCATAAAGAAAGGGTTCAAGCATTAAGCAAACGGAACTATAGACTAAAGGTTTTACATAGAGAGAAAGTTATAGCATTTAACAAATGTAAATATAGGCAAAATCCATGACTTCAAAAAGGTATCATGGTCATCCAGATTATAAGAAGCGAATAGCAGCTAGCAACAAATTGAAGAGGCAACAAATGCAACAAAATAGAGAATCATTTGATAATGTAAAGGAGCTGTTTTTGGCCAAAGTTAAGAATGGACCAGTTTTGGCATGTAGCTGCTGCGAGAGGCTGTTATTTGAATCGCAGGCCTTGCAGTGTAAAAAAGAGAAATATAAGGATCAAGAACTAGCTAATAAATGCATCGGAGACACATATTTACACACATGTGCTGATGACTGTAAAGTACCCTGTGTTTGGATTGAAATTGGGAGAGGGCAGGTTTGGATCTGCAGCAGCTGTGATAGTAAACTTAAGAGAGGTGTAATGCCACCTGAATGTGTTAGAAATAATTTGGCACTAGACCCCATTCCCCCAGAATTGGCTTGTTTGAACAGCTTAGAGCAGCATTTAATTTCCGAAAATATAGCATTTATGAAGATGGTGGGATTGCCCAAAGGTGGGCAAAATGGAGTGCACGGACCTGTGACCTGTGTTCCAGCCAATATCGTCCAAACTACCAATTTGCTCCCCCACTCAAATATGGAAGGTTCCATCTTGCGAATAAAGTTAAAGCGTAAATCGACGTACGCAGGTCATTAGGGATTTCAATTTGTAGACCCAATGCGCATAAAGCGTTCATTGAGATATTTAAAAAGAAGGAATAAGCACTATAGGGATATTAAATTTAATAAAAGTTGGTATAACGAGTTTTGTAGGGAGGAAGAAGAGAATAAACAAACCCACACCAAGGAAACATCATCAGAGGCTGCTGAGGAACAGCCATGTTTGCTTCAGGACATGGATTGATGGCTGTGGACACTGATCTGGAAATTGCAGATCAGTTTTCAGATAGAGAACTGAACATGGCCCCAGCAGAAGGCAATAGTCCTGCAAAAGAAAGTTCATGCATTCCTGTACGGGTTCCCGAGGATGAGCAACTTGATGACGCTCTGCTTTCTAACTTTTGGAGGGAACAGGGTGATGGCTTTGTAGACAATTCGACCTTGATGGATTTGCCAACCAACGAAACGTCTGATGCTAATGCTGACGATGAGCTTTTACACGACAGGCAACAGCATTGCATGTTTCAGGACACATGTCTGATGCCTGTTGATATTGGACAGGAAGTGTTGGATCAGTATTTTGATAGTACATTACATGTCGCGCCAGCAGAGGGTAATAGTCCTGTGAGGCTGTTGACAGACATTTCCAACGAAGCAAAATGCTTTCCTGTATTGTTCCCACTGGGCATTAACACCTACCATGATTCGAGGCCCCGCAAGATAACATTAGCACGCTATTTGAATATGCGTGTTTTAAATGCTGATGTTAGGTTTGCACAACATATAGAATACATTTTCTATGCTCAGTATTTGTCTGAGGTGCAACAGGTGTTGTCCAGTGTGTCTATTGCATTGCGAAAAGGCAAAGCAGGCTTTCCATCTAAACCTATAGAAGATAATTTGTTGAATCAGGAAACCATAAGAAAACTGTTGCAATTTGATGATGGCTTTCGTTTTCTCTCACCTATTCGAGGTACTCCAGCATTTTGGCAGCGGCGCACAGAATGACCTCCTAGCTTGTGTGCGCCAACTTGGTGTGCCTACCTGGTTTTGTTCGTTCTCTTCGGCTGATCTTAGGTGGGCAAATCTACTCGACGCTATTTTAAAACAGGAAGGTAGAACACAGACCGCTGAAGATTTAGATTGGGCAGACAGATGTGAACTCTTGCGTCGTAATCCTGTGACAGCGGCAAGGATGTTTGACTATAGATGGAATTGTTTTTTGAACGAAGTTCTTAGGTCCCCTTCAAACCCGATTGGCAAGATTGTAGACTATTTCTATCGCGTGGAATTTCAGCAGCGTGGCTCCCCTCATGTGCATTGCTTGTTTTGGATTGAGAATGCACCTAAAATTGATAAGAATACAGATGAAGAGGTGATTCAATTTATCGACACATACGTGACGTGTGAAATACCATCACAAGATGAGCCGTTAAAGGACATTGTGACATCTGTGCAACAGCATTCCAAAAGACAACTCTAAACGTGTAAGAAAAAAAACACTGTTTGTCGATTTAATTTCCCCAGGCCAGCTACTGCTAGTACATTTATATGTCGCAGCAGTGAAGACGAATGCTTAGCAGAATGTGTATGTAACTTGACACCATGCGAGTGTGTAAAAGTAGAGTCTATGGCCGAAGAGAAGGAGTTTGCAGTTAAAATTCTGAACTCCGTCAAAAAGGCTCTTTCAGACGAAAATGTAATCTTTGGAAGCCTGGAACAATTATTTGAAAGTGTGGGGATTAATCAAGCGATCTTCGAGGCTGCTTACAATTGGTTGGTAGAAAGACACACGTTGTATTGCGAAGACAAATTGGCGAAGTCTGGATTAATCAATACAACAAACTACTGTTAAAATGCTGGAATGCCAATATGGACATTCAGTATGTAGTCAATGCGTATGCATGTGTTGTCTATATAATTTCCTACATCTCCAAGGCAGAAAAGGAAATGGGAATATTATTGGGTAATGCACATAAAGAAGCATCACAGCAGGGCAATCTAGATGCCAAGGATGCATTAAAAAGTTAGGGAGTGTGTATTTACACAACCGAGATGTGTGTGCCCAAGAGGCAGTCTACAGATTGACCAACATGCCCTGAAGACATGCTCACGCCTGGTCCAATTTGTGCCAACGGGGAAAAATACAGTTAAAATAAGTAGGCCATTACAAGTGTTAAAACAGATGGCCGATTCAAATAGTCTAACCACAGACAACATGTGGATGACTGGTTTTATTGAGCGTTACAAAAATCGGCCAAATGACGCAGTTTTTAATAATATGTGTTTGGCAACATTCGCATCCGAATACAGGGTTTTGTCACAGAGTGAAAGTTCCAAAAATGCCATCGAACTCCAAAATCAATTTGGGTTTATTCTTAAAAGAACGCGTACAAAACCAGCAGTTGTGCGTTATGCAAAATTTTCAAAAACAAAGTCTCCGGAATTATTTTTCTACAGCAATTTTCAATTGTTTCTGCCGTATCGTATCGACGAGCAGTTAAAGCCACACAATTGGGAAACGTGTGAAGATTTTTACATGAGCGGTCGAGTTAGATTTGCTGATGGATCTAGACAGCTGGTGAAATCAGTGGTCGACGCAAATAGAGCTCTGTTTGAACTTGATTCGGATGAATTGCAAGAATCCAAGAGTCTTTAGACGGTAATGTAGATTTCGAAGACGCTTGGTGTGACCTGTGCCCCGAACAGGAATTGGAAAATCTTCAATGCCTTGAAGAGCGGGAAAAATTTGAAACCGTAGACGGGGAGCAAATTGACGCTATTCCCGATCTTGCCGTTACTAATCGGCAAATTGGCCATTTGGAAAAGACAAAAAATATTTTGAGCAGAAGCGAAGGGCTGAAATTAGTTCGGTCTCTAAACGAAACCCAAATGTCTATTTTCTATCAAATACGACAATGGTGTTTAGACAAAATCTCGGGTAAAAATCCGGACCCGTTTCACGTATTTATAACAGGGGGTGCTGGAACAGGAAAGAGCCATTTGATCAAAGCTCTGCAGTATGAGACAACCAGGTTGCTCTCACCACTTTGTGACCACCCTGATTCTGTGTGTGTGTTGTTGACTGCCCCAACTGGAATTGCTGCATACAATTTAGACGCAGCAACTATCCATAACACGTTTAGCATTGGCGTTAATTCAAAATTACCCTACACACCTTTAGGCGAGGAAAAAATAAATAGCCTGCGTGCCAAATATAGAAATGTCCAAATTGTAATTGTCGACGAAATATCCATGGTCGATCACAAACTCATGGCATATATTCATGGCAGATTGCGTCAAATTAAACAATGTATTGATTATTCCCCATTTGGTAAAGTTAGTGTGATAGTTGTTGGAGATTTTTTCCAGCTGCCGCCAGTGAAAGGAAATGCCCTGTATTTAGAGAAAGTAGGATTTAACCTGTGGCACAACCTATTTAGCATTGTAGAGCTTAAAACAATAGTCAGGCAGAAAGATATTGTTTTTGCGGAACTGCTAAATAGGTTGAGAACACGCTCAAAAGAAACAGCATTGTCAGCTAGTGACATTGATTTGTTGAAGAGCTGTGAAACAGGGGAAGAAAGTTCAGCATTACACATTTTCCCCACAAACGCTCAGGTTAATGTTCATAATCTTGTGCAACTGTTGAAAACATGCCCGGAACATGTAGAAATAGAAGCTCAGGATACTGGCCATAACAGAAAAACTGGAAAACTTGAGTTGAAACATGGACATCACACCAACATCTATCAAACATGTTTAGCGGAACGTTTGGTTCTTGGGGAAAATGCTCGTGTAATGTTGACCAAAAATATAGATGTGACGGATGGGCTTGTAAACGGGGTACGCGGCACGGTGAGACACATAGTTATTTCACCAGGTGAAAGATTTCCTCAAACTGTGTACGTCCATTTTGACGATGACAGAGTTGGGGCACAGCGCAGGAAAGAGTCTGCAAATGCATCAAGTCAATTAGTGAACTGTACACCAATTTTTCCAGAAGAGGATAGAGTCACCGTTAAAGGTGGGTTGCGTCGCCAATTTCCCCTTAAGCTGGCTTGGGCTTGTACAGTACATAAGGTGCAAGGGATAACTGTCGATAGAGCTGTGGTGTGCCTTAATAAAATATTTGCTGCTGGACAGGCATATGTTGCATTAAGTCGTGGTACAAATTTATCAGGCTTAATCATTCAAGATTTTAAAGCTAATGCCATCTATTGTAAAACAAATGTTACGCAAGCAATTCCGTGCATGCCTCAGTTTCTACGTGAAGATAGGATCCACCCCAAATTGCACACAGACAATTTTACTGTGTTTTTGACAAATGTGCAAAGTTTGACACGGCATGTCAAAGATTTGACCCTTTGCACACAGCATTTGCAGCCTAACTGTATTGCTGTTACAGAGACATGGCTACCTGCCGTCTCATCATTTGACGACATTAACATCAGTGGTTATACATTTTCTAGTTGTTCTCGAAGTGCAATCTTACAGCAGCGAGAACCCAGCATTGGTTGCTCTGAAAGACCAACAACATGGTGGTGTTGGCATATATAGTGCAAACAGTATTGAATTTAGTATTCTTCAAGTGCCAGATGTAAATTTAGAATGTATAGTGTACAACTGTTTGTCTCACAGCATATTAATTGCGGTAATTTATAGACCACCATCATATCCCATGTCTTTGTTTAAAGAACATTTAGGCAAATTACTTGATTTGTTAGATCTATTAGGTGACACAATTGCTGTGATGGGTGATTTCAATGATGACATTTTAAAAAACATCAAGCATTTGCAAGTTTGTAACAGGCAAAGGGTATGTGCAGCAAGTCACACAACCCACTACCGAAAAGGGCACATTAATTGACCATGTATATGTGAAAACAACACGGTATGATGTAGAATCAAACTGTGTTGCCCACCTATTTCAGTGACCATGAGGGGATTCTGTGTTCTTTTGCACCACTGCTGAGGTAGAGTAACTTCAGACGTCTAGCAAATGTAGGTTTAAATTCTGTGTTTTTTCTTCACCTTGTGTTTCATCGTGCCAAATTATGCGCCGTTTTAAATCAAACGTCCCCCCTGGTTTAATTTGGTATGTTTTAGGTATCATCCCCCCCCCCCGGTTTTTTTCGACCTTAACATGACTATTGAGTCACCCACAAATTCTCCACTGTAATAGACAATTTTACTGTCACCCAACACTTCACCTTCCCGACCCATGCCAAAAGACACATCCTCGACCTTGTGTTCTATAAAAAACCTCCCTGTACCTTAGCATAATGTTTAGCCCCCACCCTTTCCCTCGATCCTATCATCTGCCAAGTAATGAAAACCAAATTTCACCAGCTCAGCAAAGATCTGTCCCTCTCCCTGAAATTGAAACAGTCTCAAATTTAGGAATTATTTATATATTTATTCTATAATTCATTTGTAATTAGTCTTTAGTATGTTGGACCTGGTAGTTCATTTTTAGCGGCTGTATATCTATTTATCTGTATTTATGTAGTTATATTATTCATATGTTCTTAGTTATTGTGTTCAATATGTTCTTGAAACAAAAAAAAAAATAAGGTTTCTTTTTCCTCCATTACAACGGCATTTTTAATAACAAATTATTAGCAAACATTAGGGCATATTTAGCACATATTCCACACTGCACTAATAACATTTATTCACACATAGGGAAACACAGTTTGTAAAATCATGCATCAATATTAAATGATGTCACTCATATGCTGTTGCTAATGCAGGTTTTGCTTTGCCTTCAATGTAGCCTAGAAAAGCAAAAGGCACTGGTAATTGGTACTCCCAGTTTACTGGGATGGGGTTCGATTCCCTGCGGTGTCCTGCTGGTTTCTTTGGCATGACATTAAAGATCATATTTACTAAATAATGATAAGTATCAAAGTATTACTATTAGTATCTCATACAGCTGACACAAGATTCCAAAAACTGTCAACAGAAATATCGATAAAAATAAGTATTAATAGGAATAACATGCAATATATAACAATAACAATATAGTTATAAGCTATATTAAAAAGGTGGGTCTTGGATCTTCTCTTCAAAGTATGAAACTTTGTGCTGGTATAGTTGGGAGGGCACATTGGGGAGGGTGATGAAGTTCATTTGTATTGTGTT